>VDFB02353493.1:12573975-12597823 GCA_007258455.2 Sequoia sempervirens | reverse complement strand
CTTGTGTGTACAGGTCCACACAATACAACCTCCTCAACTTGGTGTATGAGATAGTGTTCTTGTGCATTGAAAAATGTCGAAGGTAGACACTTTTGCATTTCACACATTAGACGAGGAATTTTTTTCTTCCAATAATTTAGATCTTTATGGATTTCTTTAGATGATAGCCATCTACAAGTGATTCAAGGAGCAAATATATTAACGATATTTAACAAAAATATACAATATATTACATATGAGAGTAAAAAAATGGAAATTATAAGATATTATCATTGAATTGAAGAAATCTCGCTACTTACGTCATGTATTTTCCAAAATCATATATAACTTACTTGACATTGTTGTCAAAGTTATCTGGGAGAGATAGAGGTAGAACGTACTGCAACAATTATAAAATGATCTTTTCATTATTTTTCCAAAAGTAGTAAACACAATACATTGAAAAGTACATGCATTATACAAGTGTATATAATATACGAGAATAATTACCTTAATGAAGATATGCCAATCATGCATTTTCATCCACATTGATTCTTTCTTTGTTATTATATTGTTTATGTTATGACAAATCACATTATTGGGAATCCAATTTTTTGTATGACTTCTTTTTTATATCATTGCTTCTTTATACATTGTGGCAAGGGAAGGGCACTTATATTAGTGGGTCTCCATCACTATTCAATTGAATGACATTTTTCATTGCATGATTGGCTTCTTGAATGTCACTATAAATTTTGACAATTTTTTCTTTGTCATGCCTTCCATCCAATATTTTCCATAACATTTATGTTATATTCTTTTCGATATACATTGTATCAAACAAATGCACAATTTGTAGCTGCTCATAGTAGGGCAACCTACTAAATTGTCTGGGATAACTTTTCAGTCCCTGTGGAAGCCGGCCATTAATGCCTTGACGACCTTCATGAAGTATATAAGTTAAACAAATTAACAACGACAATCATTGTCAATTACAACATGAGTAAACACAACACAATATAAAAATATAAATTCAAAACATATCATATATGATAGATAAACAATTTGATCCGATGTATAACCTTGATGATTAATTCTATTATATTCCAACTTTCATAGGCGAGGTGACATTCTTTGTGGTTTTGATGTAGTCTCCCCTTTCCCATTGAAAAGATGTTTTTTAGTAGTTCGATACTTATGATTTTTATGGAGGAAGTGCTTATACTCATCAAACACCTGCTTTCCTAAACTTGTTGAGCGATGAGATTTCATCTTTGGACCACAAATTGGACATGCAGAATTTTGTTTGAAGACCACAAGATGATATATAATTGGATTAAATATGTCAATTTTATAATTATATATAATGAATAGATTATTTTAAAAACATTCATGATATCTACTTCATCAAATTAAATATTGTTAAAAGTGCGGAGTTGAATGTTATAACATACCACAAAAATGTGTGTTAGCAGGGCATCATGAATTGTCCATACAAGCATTGCATGGAATTGAAATTGTCTTTGTCCTATTGGTCTGGAGACGTCATACATAGTGACGCCATTCCATAACTTTAGTAACTCGTCAATAAGAGGCTCGATATATACATTCATATCTTTCACTTGGGACTTACCTAGTTGAATGAACATAAACATTACATAATTATTATAACGATTTTACTGCAATATATATAAATTAATGTACATGACTATTGAATGAAAAAAATATGTCATTATACAACAAATAAGACAAATGAGATGCTACTACGTTTAAGAAAATTGATGTAAAAAAATACCTGGAACAATCATTGACAACATTATGTGCTCCCTCTTTATTGACATCCATGGAGTATTGTTATTGTTGATAACAAAAACATGCCACATTGAGTAAATAGATCTCAGCTCTCCAAATGGATTGACACCGTCCGCTCCCAATGAAAGCCTAAGATTATGAGGTTCTTCTTTAAAGTGTGGCCATTTTTCCTCCATGTCCCTAAATGCAGAACCATCTGCAGGCATTCGAAGAATGTCATCTCCACTTCTATTCTGTGCATGGTAATCCATCAATTGCGCTAAGCTTTCGAACCTAAATAATCGTTGCATATGTGGAATAATGGGAATATAATGAAGAACCTTGTGAGACACCTTTTTTGTTACTTGATCTATTCGATATCTACTAATATGACATTCCGGGCATTCTATTGCAAATTCCTGTTGTTTATGAGATATAATATGATCATTGGGACATGCATCTATTGCTTGATACTCCATTCTGGTATCTTTCATAATGACACATAAATCTCGGTATGAGTGAGGTAAAATATTTGATGGTGGTAACAACAATTCACCAATCAATCTACAACAAAAAATAATTTGTTCATATAAAGAATATTAATGGTACATATTTCATCCTTTATTTACTATTGATGAACTAACAACAATTAAAATAGATGAAAAAAGATGACATATATGGCATACCTTAACATCCGTGAGATTGCTATGTTTGATAAACCATTCATAACCTTAAATTTCAACAACAACAATACATCAGAGAGAAGAGTTGTTTCAGAGCCTTCATAAATGGGCTCGTATGCCTTGTCAAGTATAGGTAAATCATGAATATCATCAAAGTCATCTTGATCATCATGATCAGCTCTGCCACTAAATGTGGCATGGATCAATGTATTCGTACCATCATCTTCAACTGTGTTTTCTGGCACATGATCATCTTCTTCCTTAGGATCATTAACTTCATATTGATATTCACGGTTCCATGTTCGTAAAACGCGAATACATTTTAAGACCATGATGAAATCGCTATCATCTGCCCTAGGGTGCCCCACCTTTATAATAATGATAGACACAAATAAGCCATGATCATGATCAAGTGATTATATATATATATATATATAAATTTAAAATGATATAAACATTTACAAATTCAATCAATATAAACACATATAATGAACAACTTACCAATGGATGATAATCATGCCCCCCTTCAACGTGACCATGTTGCCTACAATGTTTCTCATTTGTTGTGATTAAAATTCGTCTCGTATTTAAGCCCTTGCAATTATTACAAGGACAATAACATTTCCCATCACCCTTTCTTTTCAATCTAGCCCACAATCTATCAGGTGTCTCTTCATTTTGTTATGGACTAATATTATCTGACATGATTTTTCTTTACCAAGCTTGACTATTTAGATCTTTAAAAAATATCAAACTCACACTCCAATAATTTTTATTCATAGACAGGTAACATAATCTAATAATTCTGATATTTTACACCAAAATAATTTGGCATGCAACCACCCCTGCAAAAGAGAAGATAGTCTGAAGTTAATGACCCCAAAAAACACTTTACAATGCTAATTCCAAAACTTATTAAATTCTGATTTTACTATGATTTCCAACCATTAAGACTCCTAAAATCAGAATATTGAACTTGATCACAAAATTTCTACAACAATGGAGGTAGCGAGCTAGTAAGAGAAAGTGACTCATTCCTAAGGAGCAACGAGTCGGAATCATCATTGCTAATGTCAATACAGATTTATCCTTTTAGTTAAAGATGCAATGTGTCACTTCTTATGACAAAGCTTATCCTAGGGCCCTCAACATTGAGAGCCTAATAAAAACAAAGCATTGGTAAAAGGCATGATTAGGGTACAAACCCAGGGCCTCAGTAGAAACATAAACAATAACTATAAGCCCAGTTAGTGAGGTTGCAATACTAGAAATATTGAGACATTGTAGAGTATTAATAACAACATCTTGCAATCCTAAAGATTGTAGCCAATAACAAGCACACTATGTAACTAGGCCTTTATAGAAATGCAATCTACAGTAAGAGGAATGATAGTAGTCACTTGAGATGTGGCAGGTCAAAAATAGGCTAGCGGTGACAAGATAATAAAAGCTCAAACCTTGCATAGTAAGTGGAGATTTTAGCAGTGAGTTCCTTACCCTTGCTGACCTTAAGGGTTTCAAATGCTTTTGGTAGTGTTAGACAAGAGCCAAATACAATGGGAATGACTGTCCAAATGAAGTAACAGTAGTAATCATAGGTTCAATGTTTCTTCTTAGCCATTAATATTGTATAATGGAGGTAGTGGATTGCATGTTTGAGCAGTGTTTTGAGACTCACCAAAGATGGGAAAATATTGAATAATACCTTGTGGACTGTGAAGTAGTGTCAATAAGGTTGAAGGATCTTAAGAACTACAATACCATGAAACAATGAGTCCCCTGTAGTAAGTAGGCAGTCTATAGGGCATAGTTTGATTTATAGAAGGATGCTCATGAAAGGAATCTTCAATTGATAGTGAGTGAGCTATTTGAGATTGCAGCTGAGGGTGCAATACCCAGTCTTAAAGGAAGTTAGCAAAGCAGTAAATGTGCAAGAAAATTGAATCGTACACAACAAACAATTCACAATATTATCTTCCATAATGCCTTGAGTTTGAAGACAAAAATCTCATTGTATCTTCATGATGAAAGTGGTGACCTTAATGGTCAATCACTGGCAACCATGATTTTAAAACATGCTATTGTGCTTATGGAGGCAACATTTTAAGCAAGGTAGTGAGTGGTGGTTTGGAACAATGGCAGGTATGAAGGACTTTCTTTATATGCATACTATGCGGTCTAACTTAAGGCGATGTTCTTAGAAAGGGTGAAGGTGGATTATGGAACTTCAAGGGTTACCATAAAAGGATTAAAAGCAAAAGGCTGAGATCTATTTAAAGCCATGGTCATGAAGATATTAAAGATGTCACATGCAAAACCCGAGTAGCTGGAGTAATGAATACAATGCCAAAGAGGATAGTGTGTGGGGCAGATTTAGGAGATCTCCACATTATCTAATTACAGGAAATACATCATTTATTTATTTTTTTAATTAAAAGAAATCATTCTAAACCCTATATAGGATACATTGATATTTCAAAAAGCCTTTGAAGGAATTTCAAATTATACAAATATATGTCAAGTAACATTCATAAGGTTTAGAAAATTTTGATCACTCTCTAGAATAGCCCATTAAACATGGGTTGTGCTTGAATGCACTACATAATTGATATAACACAACCACTCTGCATATCAACTAGAGTTATAGCTCTTTATTGCAGCAAGAGGTAATCACTCTTCGATCATGCTATAATTACATCCTATCCTGTTAAACTTGGGACAACCTGAATGCACCCAATGATGATTGACACCTACATTATACAACCTGAATTAACTACATTATATGAGTGCCTCCATTTCTATCATAATATAGCCACATTAAACTTGGGTCACACATGAATGCATCCTGTGTTTGTTATAGCACAACTGTGCCACATGACCAATACAGTTATGGATCACATAATTACAGTCACAAGAATCTGTTCCTCCATTGTGATCTTATGGTGATTGCACACAACAAAATATGGACATGAAATTCTCAAAACCCTTAACCTCTAAAAATGAAATTTGATGAGATGTTGCTTTAAAATATGATTTTCAAACCTGAAACTACAAATCTGACTTCACAACTGAATTCTGCAAAAAGACAATGACTACCCTCAACCTAGCGATATCTTCTTGAATTTTTTCTGATTTTTCCTAAGAAAATCATCCTTAGTCCTCCACAAATTGTCTCAAGTAGAGAAAAACACTGTCGCAATAAATCAGGTGTGAACTCACTTTTCTTTATGTCGGCCACAATTTGATTTTTTTTAATTTTTCATGTTTGTCAAAAATTCGACGAAAATAATAGCCGGCATTTCGATGAACCCCAGGTTCGTTGAAATTTCGACAAACCTCGAGGATAAACTTTCAAAAAATTGGAAATTACACATCAAATTTTACAAGCACCCGACGAACATCGAATTTTACATATTTTGTCGGACAATTTCGTCGTATTTTGCAGTCAAATGTATTAGTGCACCTTTTGTTATACAAGAAGTGTCTTGGAAATAAACCTCCAACCAAACCATCACCCACAGTGAAATCATACTACTGTACACTATTTAACAGAGCATCATTTTCCAAATATGCACTAACAACAAACTTGTTAGCAACAATCCACAAAATATCTCCTTTACTACTTTTGAATCAATTTCTTCCTCTTCATCTGCAAACACATCTTTGTAAGATCTTGTGCTTTTATTCTTCTTTCTTTTTCTGGAAGCCTCAACTTGATTTGAATGAGCTATAGAGGAACTTCTAGTGTGAGCAGGAGATGTTCCCAAACCAGCTGATTCTACCTTTTCTTTCTTCTTAGCTGCTTTAGCTTCATCTCTTTGCCTTCTCACTTCTTTGAGTTTATGCACAAGAATTTCCACACTCTCTGCAAAAGCTTATGTCTCTTTTCTTACCCTTCTAACTATCATGGCCTTTTTCAATTTTGAATGATCCTACAAGCTTTTCTCTACATAAGTACCAAACCTTTCTTCTCCCTGATCAAGTGGTGAATTTAGTAGGTGTTCTACATACATCCTCAGAATGTTCTCATCTACTTCATAACCCATAAGCATGATCCAAACTGTTCTAGGATCAACAAATTCCATATGGCACTGGTCAATGTCTACCATGAAGCAAATAGTTTCTTTGTACTATTCCACTGTTGTGGTAGGAATTCTTTCTCTGGCATGCATCAAATTCTGAAAGCTTTTAAAGTATCCCCAAAGGATTGTATTATGGGTCTGTCGATCACCTAGTCCACATAACATATTCCATATCTGAACAGCTACCCCCCTCTCAAGATGCATAATAAAGGGTCTTAGAGGCCTATTAATGATGATATGAAAGTCATAAATGCAAGAGGTCCCAAAATTTTAATGTGAAGGTGTAAATAAATACACTTTGCAACAATAAATTAAGGAAAAATTAGGTCAATTTAGCTTAAAAGGGCCCTAAACCTAATGTGAATGTGTGAAACACATTAAAACACTAGATCAAGGAAAAACTAGGTTCATTTTAATGTTAATAATTCCCAAATTAATTGTGAAAATGTAAAGGATGACATTTTTCTACACTACACTTGCGAGACTACTTTCAGTGTTGTTGTGGCTACATCAACTCTACCATTGTTGTGGGCTTGCATTCCTCTCTCATTGGCCTTGAGTTCCTTTGGTCAAGGGTGGTAATGCTTTCATATTACCTTGTTGTTGTATTTGAGTAGCATAGTGTCTCTTGTAGTGCTTGGTTTCATTTATATTCCAACATTATTTTCTTTATCATATTTCTATCTCTCTATCTATCTGGCTATCTATGGAGGTGGAAACACCAAAGCGGGGGTTTGACTAATGTGAATGTTTGAAACACATTAAAACACTAGATCAAAGAAAAATCAGGTTCATTTTAATGTTAATCATTCCCAAATTAAGTGTGAAAATGTAAAGGATGACATTTTTCTACATTACACTTGTGAGACTACTTTCGACATTATTGTGGCTATGTCAACTCTACCATTATTATGGGCTTGCATTCCTCCCTCATTGGCCTTGAGTTACTTTAGTCGAGGGTGGTAACACTTTTGTATTACTTTGTTGTTGTATTTGAGTAGCATAGTGTCTCTTGCAGTGCTTGGTTTCATTTCTATTCCAACATTATTTTCTTTATCATATTTATATCTCTCTATCTATCTAGCTATCTATGGAGGTGGAAACACCAAAGTGGGGGTTTGACTATGGAAAACCCCTATACAGCCCCAACATTTTTCCTTTCTTGGTTGTGTGTAGGTATTTGTTCATGTGGAGCTTGTTGGTGAACTAGACCCTTCATGAATTTTCTTCCACCACCTTTTCTTTTGTCATTTCTATATCGTCTTTCTAGTTATTTTGCTCATTCTGTTAGTTATCATTTTAGTTAGCACTTCAAACCTCAACTGCTAAGTTGTTAGTGGGTTTTGACACTCTTTACTATACTTTTTCACTTTATGGATATATGGATGCTAGCACCCTTGTGAGACGACAACGCATTGCATTGTCATCCCTAACCTGCACTGCTATCCTCTGGCAAAGAGTTGTATGAGGTACAATTTAGGTTTCAAAAGCCTATTTGTTTATCCCCATCAAAGCTCTCAGGTTAGTAGAGTGATAAAATAACTTGAGAGTGCTCTTCATTCTTTATTCTTGACCTTAAATACTTGTCCAACTTAAATTATACTAGGGCAACCTTCCACTCTCAGATCTCCATGACCTAGAGCCTTGTTGTGGTTGGTCCCCCTCCTCTACACATCCTTTTCTTTATCTTCACTTTATTTATTAGTATTACACACAAGTGAGATGAAAAGGGTTGAATTAGAAACTTTCCTAATATTCCACTAGTTAACATGTCCATGTTGGGAGATAGAGGTATGACCATGTGGTAGAGATATCTACCCATGATGTTGAGGACATGGAGATCCCTAGGAACCATGATGGCCTGATGTGGAACTATGGTTGCAAGCACATTGATGCCCATGTTGTGGACAGGCATGCCCTTCTAATGGAGAAGCATTCTTGATAGTAGGGGGAGGAGGAAAATGAGAAACATATAGTGGAATTCGGCCTACGTAGAGAAGGGGGACCCACAACCCCTAGGACTCTAGGTCACGATACAGTCCTAAGGAATGGGATACCCTAAACTACCTCAGGTTTAATAAGTAGATTGAAATGGACAAGGTTCTTAGGTTGAAAAATAAGGGTAGATAGCTTGATGCTTTCCTTTTGCTAAAACTGAATGTTCACAGGGTCAAAAGAGCCAATTTCCAAGGTTTGGCCTACTACCCAAACAACTCACTATTTGAGGATGCAAACATGGATCTCGATGTTGGAAGAATGAAGAAGAATGGATAACTATACAGTTTTGTGTTTTCATTGATGTCACTATGATATGAGTTGTAACTACAAGTCTAAGTCATTGTTTGATCCTGTATTTTGGTTTGATATCTGAACTGTTATACAGTTTACATCCTCCAGTATTTTGGTCCACAATTCTTCACAGTTGTTAGTTGTTGCTTGCAGTTTTGGGAATTAGTTCATGAATATTGAAAGTATGTATGTTCAGAATATCTCATTCTCAGGTGCTTGTATGGTGTATCAATATTATTCTATTGATTGCATTTTTCTATTAAGCCCATCTCTGGTTGACCTCATGGATAATTGGTGGTATGGTGAATTTATTTTGTTTCGTGGATATATGTGTGACCTAACTTAGGTCCATGCCAACATGATATTGCATGTTGAATGTTTAAGTTGTCTTCAAAATATTTTGTGAATGCTTGATGTTGACAATTAGTATTTTTGATGAACATGGATTGCATCTAATTAGGTTGACCTAATTGATGCTTGTGAATAGGTCAGATATATATGTCAAATAGTTTTGAAGATTGTAATGATGGAAGAGAGTGAGGAATGACATTGACGTGAATTTCAAGAAGTGCGAAAATGATGAAGTGTGTTAAGTTAGTCTTTTGAGCATCATTGGAACTGTATCAACACTTGTTAGGTGCACTCTTATCAATTCACTTTGGTTGTGAAGCCAATTTTTTTTTGCAATCCTTTTTGTAGGCAGTGAACCTCCTTGTGTAATCAATGAGCTTTTGTATCTAGATAGCGAGTCCTATTGTGGATAGTGATCCTTTTTGTAGTGACCCTTATATGTTCAGTTTTTGCTATCACTTTATATTGTGAGTTAACCCTCATCATGGTTTTTCCCTTATTGGGTTTTCCACATAAAAATTGGTGTTCATTGTGTTGATTTTTCTTTCTGTTATTTGCATTTCATGTTTATACTGAATAAAAAAATAGTGTGGTTATGAAGTTTCTAAGTGATTGAAGTTTTGTATTTGAATTTGGTGACAACTGATTCACCCCCCCTCTCAGTTTTCCTACACCTTTTAACAATTGGTATCAGAGCTTTGGTTCCTTGGTGAAGAGCTTAATCGCTTGAGGAGGATCCTGAAGGTTTTTCAAATGGATGATAAAGAACTTTGAACTGCACTTGAAGATCTTGATAAGGCTGAAAATGAAAACAAAGATCTGAAAGAAAACCTTGATGATGCAAATGAATTTGTTCAAAAATTGAAAGAGCAGCTAAAGAAATTCAAAGAAATACATTGAGAAGTAAGTGGGTATCTGAAACAAGAGATCATTGGATTGAAAGTGCTAGTGGAAGAAAAGCAGAGAATTGAAGAATGTCTAAATACAATGGTGTAGAGCAAGTCTGATGAATGCACTAGACTTGAACAAGTGATAGTGAACTTGAAAGTAGAACTGGAGAAAGAAAAGCTCTGTGAAAATAATTTCAAATCTAGCTTTGACAAGCTTGATGAGTTGATTGCAGGACAAAAACCAAGTAAAGGAAAAGGTGGCTTGGGAAATGAAATAGGTGAAATCTCAAAGGATAATCAAAAGACTCAAGACAAAGGGAAGCAAAAAAGAAATCCAAGAAACTTTTCTAGAAGACCGCCTGTGAGACAGGCTAATGCTCAAAGGTATCCCTCCTTCAATGGTGTCTATTTTTCATGTAACAAATTTGGTCACAAGGAAACTGAGTGCAAAAGTGAGATGAATCAGTTTCCTAGTTCCTTCTTTGGTCAATGTTTCACATGCAAGAGAATTGGACATAGAGCTAGTGAATGTAGAACTCAAATGATGAGTTGGTTTAATAGAGGAAAAATGATTCAATCCTTTAATGGCTACTGCTATACATGAAAAAAAATTGGACACAAAGCTAATTAGTGTAGATCAAGGGTTAATGGAGATCAAAAAAGTGTTGTTTGCTATAATTGCAACAAACCCGAACATATCTCAAAATTTTGTAGAAGTAAGAAGGGAAAGCAGTCTGCTTCAGTAGAGAAGAACGAGCCAATGAAGAAAATTGATAGAGATAAGGTGAAGCAAGAGACGAATAAGATATGGAGAAAGAAAGAATAAGATCCAATGACAACGTATGTCTCTGTTCCCTCATCCGGTACAGATAATTCCTCCAGTAATTAGATCTAGCATGGTCTTAGGGGGAGCATTAACAAAAAAACTGTACTAACCCCTTGGATGAATGGCGTATTAGATGTTGAAATGAGGATATAGTGTAAATAATGAGTAAACAGAGGTTATGAAAAAGAAACTGGAAGAGAAATTGCAAGCATGTTCTTTTGCGAATCGATTTAGGGTTTATAATGCAAAGAAACAAGGATTTTATTAGCTTTTTGAAGTCTGCCGCATTTAATGTGAACTAGGGAAAACTGATGGTGTATAAAGTGAAATCCATAAGTCTTTTTGATCACTCGTGCACTTGAAGAGTTTGAAAAATGACTTGGAGCAATCCTAAAGTGATCTCAAAGTGATTTGAAGCAATTCTAAGGAAAATTGAAGGAACTATTATAGATAATTAGGAGCTATTTCTTAGTTTACAAAGTGGAGAAGGGAAAAGGAAGAAGTTTTGATTGAAAAAATTCAAGAAATATAAGTACAACGATGTACAAAGGGTCGAGTGGAAATATTCCACTAAAGTTGAAGGGTGTTGAATTGGAAGAATTCAATCATAGGAAAATGAAGGAAATGGAACTAGGGTTGAAGACAAACGAATTACAGAGCATAAAAACCCTAGGTATGGATTTAGGGGGAGAATTTTCATGGTTTGCAGACAAAGAATCTATATTTTTCTTGTTAAGTCAATTCAAGAACGTCAACATTATGTTGGACAAACCCTATTTGATCATGAAGGATGCAATCAAAGTGATTACTAGTTTATGCAGTGTTGGAGACCTCCCTAGGAAGAAAATCGTGAAATACAAAGATGTGGAGGAACTTATTGGTATTGACAAAGACCCTCGAGCTCTATTGATAAATACTATTGTTGATTCTACTATAAGGTATGTTACGTACAACATCTCTTATAAAATCTATTTTAGAAATCATGAAGGTTTGAATTTAGCTATTGTTGTATATCATGCACACATGATGGTTAAAGAAAACAAGCAGTTTGACTTGTGTAGCCTATTACTAGAAAACCTATTTTAGAATGTCAGAATGTCCTTGGTTGAGGGCTATCCTTTTCAGTTTAGGTATTTGCTCATATGTTTTATTTTACCTTTTGAGATCACTACCGAGAAGAGAGAATGTTGAGTGGGAATCTAGTATCCCTATAGGAAAACAAGTTTACATGTATTTGGAATTGATGGAGGAAAATGTAAGTGTTTACAGAACCTATTTTGCATCCCTGAAGGTGAATCTATGCTCTGGATGTTAGTACCTAGTCAATTTGAAGTGGGTCCTCCTCCGATAAGAAATAAATGGAAGTTTTCATTGGTGAGTCCTCTTTGGAATCTAAAAGGGGGAAAACTATCAAAAAATATGTTATCACTATCTCAGAAGAAGAGAAGAATGAAGAAGAATTTCTGTCTAGATCTAAATCCCTTGATCCAAAGGATATATAGATGATGTTAGTTAAAGGTGATATGAAGAAGGTTAGTGAAATGTGGAGTGAATTCTCTTTGATCAAAAGACTTAAAATTGATGATGTACTAGTTGATTATTTTCTCAATAAGGGTATCTAAGTTTCAAATGTGTTTGACATATTACAAGATGATCTAGTAGAGGTTATTGAAGAAAGAACACATTTGGAAGGACTTGAAGGTCATAAGTTCAAAGCTATGATTGAAAGAAGATGTACCAAATCCAAAAAAGTGTTATCTAAAAATATTAATGAGACAAGAGAATGCATCAATGAGGCATCTGATATCTACGGGTATTATCTTCGGTGGCCAACAACTATAGACAATTTTAGAAGAATAATTGAAACCATTGAATCTGAGATGAATTGTATTGGAAAGAGATTTGATTTATTTAGAGAAAAGAATGGAAAACAGAAAATAAAAGTTGGTGAATTGCAAGTGGAATTTCTAATTACTCAGAGGCAAAGAGAATACTTAGTTAAAACCTTCTGGCTGGTTAAGGAAATTGTTGAGGTCCAGTTGGATCATCTCTTCAGAATACTGTCTAACGTAGAAGATTGTGAATGAAAATGTTTGTCTTTGGACCAAACATCCTCTTTTATGTAGTTGTATTTATTGGATGGTATGATTGCAAGGATGAATTTGGTTGTACTTGCTAGGAAAAGGATTCTTTCGATCATAAGAGATAGGTACAAGAAAATATTTCATGTAAAAAGTGTCATTTTCACTTGAATGTTTGGAATGGAGAGTTGGAATTCCCTTGTATATACAATGTTACCATGTACATACATACACATCCTATTTTTGGTCTCCCTTTTCCATTGATGTCAAAGGGGGAGAGAGGTTTGGAGAAAGGAATAGAAAGGGAAAGAACGACGATGTTAAGGAAAGAATGTTTGTTTTTGTAAAATTTTGGTGCATGTTGCCATCAATGACAAATGGGGAGATTGTTGGAAGAATGAAGAAGAATGGCTAACTATACATTTTTGTGTTTTCATTGATTTCACCATGATATATGAGTTGCAACTACAAGTCTAATTCATTGTTTGATCCAGTATTTTGGTCTAATATTTGAATCAGTATACAATTTACATCCTTCAGTATTTTGGTCCGCAATTCTTTGTGGTTGTTAGTTGTTGCGAGCAGTTTTGGGAATTAGTTAATGGATATTGAAAGAATGTATGTTTAGAATCTCTCGTGTTCGGATGCTCGTATGGTGTATCGACATTTTTTTTTATTGCATTTTGCTATTAAGCCCATCTTTGGCCGACCTCATGGATAATTAGTGGTATGGTGAATTAATTTTGTTTTGTGGATATATGTGTGACCTATCTTAGGTCCATGCAGACATGATGTTGTGTGTTGAATGTTTAAGTTGTCTTTAGAATATTTTGTGAATGCTTGATGCCGACAATTGGTATTTTTGATGAACAAGGATTGCATTTAATTAGGCTGACCTAATTAATTCCTATGAATAGGTTAGATATATATGTCAGATAGTTTTGAAGATTGTAATGATGGAAGAGAGCGAGGAATGACATTGATGTGAATGTGAAGAAGTGTGAAAATGATGAAGTGTGTTAAGTTAGTCTTTTGAGCATCACTGTAACTATATCAACACTTATTAGGTGCACTCTTATCAGTTCACTTTAGATGTGAAGCCAATTTTTTTTGTAATCCTTTTTTTATGTAATGAGCCTCCTTGTGTAAGCAGTGAGCTTTTGTATTCGAATAGTGAGTCCTATTCTAGGTAGTGAGCCCTTTGGTAGTGAGTCTTATATATTTGGTTTTTACTATCACTTTATATTATGAGTTAACCCTCACCGTGGTTTTTCCCTTATTAGGTTTTCCATGTAAAATATGGTGTTCATTGTGTTGATTTTTCTTTCTGTTATCTCCATTTCATGTTCATACTTAATAACAAAATAGTGTGGTTGTGAATTTGATAAGTGATTAATTTTTATATTTGAATTTGGTGAAAACTAATTCACTCCCCCCTCTCAATTATCTTGCACCTTTTAACACTCAAAATCTAGAATGGCATGCTATCATCCCAAGGAAACACTAGCATCTATATGGAAAAGGGTCCAAAAAATAAGAAAAATCCAAAGGGAAATCTACTAACTTTAAAATCCTCATCTCGTGCAGAAAATTTTTTTTAACTTACAAGATCTACCGACATAACCAATTGAAAATATCCTAACTAGATTAGAAGTATTAATTTCAAAAGTTCTTCATTCACCCTGGCAATGGAAAAGAAACATCACCACTTATATGCTTACAATCAAAAGTGTCAAGATTCTACAACTAGGTTCATTCCTAGACCTACAACCTAAGCCTTGAGGATTCATAAAAACATTGCATACGTATCCCCTCATGGGAATCAAAGGCATCATAGTTCACTCTACAATGACAGAGGGAGTTCAATCTCTCCTCTTGTATGAGATCTTTTACCTCACCTTTAACCCATAACTATTAGTTTAGTACATGCAAGCTATCAACATAGTCAATTATAATGTAATGATAATAACTTGCCATCAAGTGTTGGGTCCATACCAATCACTGCCAAAAATTAGTGTACAAACATTCACAATATTCACAAGAGGTCATTCATACCATATTCTCAAATATTACACATAATGGTTGTCACAAGCATTCCTCCATATACATATCACATGTACAAAAGTGTCTAATCATACACATATCACAAGTGAAATGTGTGGATCATAAATAGATCGCAAGTACAATAGTGTCTAGATCATACAAAGATCACTCGTATAATGGTGATTATTTTATATGTACATCACAAGTATAACAATGATTGTCTCATATGAATTTCACATTTACATTAGTGATAGGATCCAAAATATATCACAAATATATAGTGACAAATTCTAACATACATCACATATACACAGTGACGAGCCCCTCCATACATCACAAATACACAATAACAAGCTCCAACATACATCACAAATACATAGTGACGAGCTCCAACATGCATCACATACACAGTGGGAAGCTCCAACATGCATCACATACACAATGATGAGATCAACATACATCACATCCACATTGGTTGATTACAATGGCCAATACATGTCCATAATGCATCCCAAATAGAAGAATATTGGTGCATTGCACACTACACCGTGGGTCCTATCCTTTCTTCTGGTCTTCTACACCATTGGAAAAATGGGAAGAGGATTCAGTGCATCCCATACTACACCGTGGGTCTATCCACCATCCCAAGGGTTTCTCCAAGTAGTGAACGTACAAAACCTGGTGGATTCTAACTTCAATTGCCTATAAGCCACCGATGATAAGTTTATCCACCTAGGAAGAAGTAGCTCCTGACATATGCCACATTGTGACCCTAGTGATATTTTCAACTATCTTCTTTGTAATCTTGAGTAACACATGGAATTGGTCACTTCCGTGCTTACCAATGACAACTAGTGAACCCTCTCAATACACGATTAGCCCCAGATTACTATTACCTGCACAGATGGGTCCCTACCTATGCAACCACTATGGTGATATCATAACTAGGGTAGCCCACTATATTCACCTCTGTGAACCAAGTGAATTCTAACTAATCCCTAGCAGTAGCTCAGGTATCGGGCATTGGCACGGTCCAATGACTACATGTCACTGCTCAAGTATCTCAGAGGTTCACTCTTGGGTGGGTCATACATAACATGAATCACAATCTCAATCAACAGATACATGGGCCTATACATAAACACATAGATATGGAGTTTAATTACAGAGACACATAAGAGATACATGAAACCAACACAAGATGGACTTTACCCATCATATATGTATAATCAACTATCCAATATAAAGTAGTTAAATCCCTTACTTCATTTTTTTTAATAGAAACCTATTATGCATTAAATATATAAGTTATTAAACTCCATTAACTTGATCATACCGATTCAATACCCATTTTAGCCTCAAACTAAAGCTTATGGAGGAGAAAAGGTCAAACCATGTAGGAACAATCCCAACATCTGGGAGTTATCCCCCCCGTAAACCCTCCCCCTATGGACTTAAGGTCATAGAGGCATCCTTCACCCAAGGATTTCCTACGTTCCCACTTCCAAATAGGTCAAAGTCACACATAGTTCTCCTATAAGGTTTCTCAAAGGAAACCTACATATAGATTCCCATAATCCAGAGTTTCATTAATGTTTATCTTTTGTTATTAATGCTTAACATAAGTTAGGAAAACATAATTAATTATATGATTTAATAACCCATTCTCTAACACTTCCCTTTAGTGATAGCTAGGTCTTGAATTGAACTCGACCATTATTATTCATAAAACATCTTGAACATCCTCAAGTTTGTCTTATCTTTTTGAAAAACAAGGACAGACAACTAAGAGGGGGGGGTGAATCAATTGTCATAGAATATTAAACTTTTCAAACTTAACTTAATCTCAGATCTAATGAATGAAAAATAAACCATAAACAATCAGCACATTAGAAACAAAGAGAACACCAATATTTTTACGTGGAAACCCTGTTAGGGGAAAAGCCACGGTGGATGTTAGTCCACAATATTATACCCTGTTAAAAGTATAATGAAAATAGTAAGGGGAATGCACATGCATTCAGGCACACTTCCTAGAGCTCATTTCTCAAATACAATAGGGCTCACTACCCAACAATACAAAATAAGATTAAATATAAAGAGTATGAATTGAGAAAATAGGTTCTACACAAGCGTGATTATAATTCCAGTTAAACATAGAAAACCTTCTTCACACTTCGCTCATTACATCAACAACCTTGTTGGCCAAGAAAAATATAAAACATATTTACAATGTCGGCCCAAATTTACAAATAAATTTTCAATGCGAATTAAACACCGTCAGCCAATACAATGATGAGACCCAAAACAATATCCATGAGCATGCCAAACATTCAAATTTCAATCTCCAAGGATTTGCAACACGTTACCACCATCATGTCAGCTAGGAGCATGGAAACCCAAACATGCACAAGAAAAATCTTTGACCACGAGCACACCAATCAATGCAAATGTACAATAATGATGGAGAATGATCTAGAAGCATCTAAAAACAACAAGAAATAATAGAGAAACATCCAAAACAACTAGAATTACACAAACTTCAATCAGGAACACTGATAGATACCGCAAAAACACTGTCAGAACACAACTATTCATAGCACGATCAAATCTTCACGCGGACCTCTGAAACTTACGGTAGATTGTGTTGAGTTATAATCATTGTCTGAATCCTATTCAAGGGTGTTGGTAGCATTATATGTTAGAGTAATAAGTTATTATGCTTAATTAATTATATCATATTGATTAATTAATTAAGTCACTTATTCCTCTTTATTACTTAAGCTAAACTTAGGCACATTAATAATTAATTAATTATTAATTATTAAGTGTGCACACTAGGGTTTCATTTAGGGTTTCCCTTTTAGGGTTTCTTGATCTCCTTCATAAGGATTGATCTCTTTTGTAATCATTGATTCTCTTAATGCATTTTTACTAAGAGGTTTATAGAACATCTTTTTGGTTCTTCATATCTTTTGCATGTGACAAGTATCCATCTTGCATGCAGGTGATCTTGGTTTTCTAACATGGTATTAGAGCTCCAGACCTGCAGCTGCCTGTTTGTGATACGAAGATATCGCCTTTCAGCGAGTTTCAAGTGCAAGGGTTTCCACAAGCATCTTTTCTGCAAGATATGGGGGTAGCCATTTTTTTGGGACACTATGGGCTCAAACGAATGTCGCCATCGCGTTTGCAGTGTCCCAAAACCCTAGAAATGCCTGTCGTTTCATTAATTTTGGTGAAGTTGGTCCATGAGGCAAAAAAATTTTGTTTGAAGGGCTGTACGGCCTCTTTTGCACGCATTCTGAGGCACAAAAACCAAAAAAAAATGTGGTTTCTAGGGATCTGAGCCAATGCCTCCAGTTCAAAAAAATATCGCCATTCGGTGGCCACCGGGCGGCCACCCATCCGCCATCGCTGCAGAATATTTCGTGCACAGAGAATATTTCGTCAACTGCGTAGGGAATATTCCGACCACCAACGCATATTTTGTTAGCCAAATTTTTTCCGACAGGGGGGGAAATTTTTTTCCCTGACGGCCAGATGACCGTCAATTTTAATCTAGCAAACTACTGACGTCAGCGTACAGCCGGCCCTCATATGCCCCCTCCTAACCCCAGTTTTCCCTAAAGAAGCTATTTTTTTTCTTTTGGTCATAACTTGGGCATACGGTATTGAAATCGGGCAAATGAGATATTGCCGGAAATCTGGTTCTGAGCACTTTCATTTGGTATAGTTTATTTTATAGTATTTTTTTGTTTTACTGCATTTATTTCTGTTTGAAGTCAGATGTACTTTTTATGCTTCCGAGCTCATAACTTTTTGCCACGATGTCCAATTTTTGCCTCGCTTGCGGCGTTGGAAAGGTATTAAGGAGCTCTATGTTGCTGTCCATGCACTTTTTCTTTATCTATCCCAAGTTGATCTCTTATTCCATATTTGGCCCGATGGGTTGTTTGGAGATTACTTGGATATTTTGGTAGTTGGGAGGGTGCATCTTGCATCTTTGCACTTCATTTTCAGTAATACATCATTCAATAATTGCTTGCTACTTCATAGATTCCAGGGTTGTTCCCGTTTGGAGTTTTTGAGTGTTCCAAGGCATTGGGTCTACTGTCGCTTTTTTCATGATTCCTTGAGTTAATCAGTGACTCTCATTCGGTTTCAATAGTAGACAGAAATATCTTTCCTTGCTTGCTAGATTTCGGTTCCAGTGTTACTCTACAGAGTTCTTCCAGTGCTTCTTTGCATCATGTCATCTCATTGTAGGGGGGTTTTGTCCCACTAGGTTTTTCCTTCTCTACTCCTTTCTTGCATTTGTAAATGGGTACCTCATCAGGCCTAGTTGTCAGGACCCATATTTGCTTTCATGCATCTTATTCTAGTGTTTTAGCTTCTTCCTAAGTTCATCTTAAAGGGGGGTGTTAGAGTAATAAGTTATTATGCTTAATTAATTATATCATATTGATTAATTAATTAAGTCACTTATTCCTCTTTATTACTTAAGCTAAACTTAGGCACATTAATAATTAATTAATTATTAATTATTAAGTGTGCACACTAGGGTTTCATTTAGGGTTTCCCTTTTAGGGTTTCTTGATCTCCTTCATAAGGATTGATCTCTTTTGTAATCATTGATTCTCTTAATACATTTTTACTGAGAGGTTTACAGAACATCTTTTTGGTTCTTCATATCTTTTGCATGTGACAGGTATCCATCTTGCATGCAGGTGATCTTGGTTTCTTAACATTATATTCATTAAACCAATAAATAAAAACATAATCCCATTAATAGTATTACTAATAATATTCTTGATCTTCTTAATTCCTTTACCTTATGACACAATCCTATATTCTTACTATAGTCTTGTTAATAGACTAGATATTTTATTCACACTTGTCATTCAATCTAAACTTAACCTTAAGGGTCATTAGTAAGGTTTCAAGAGATGTTGCATAGGATTTATCTCATACTCAATCTTAACCACATTGTCAAATTAATGATAGTTGTTTTACATTTGGAATATAATTTATACTGTTCATTATAAGTATAGTAATATTTTCAATATCAAGGTTCTTGTATCTAAGATATTGATAGCCATCATGCCTGGTCTTATTAATCCTTTAACTTCACATCTAGAGGGATTAGTATCAAGTTGTAATAATTATATTATTTTTATTACCATGTGGGTCTAACACCACTAAATGAAATCCCTATCCCTTAAATTATTGTCCAATTATAGGCCACAAATTGATTTAATTATATCTTTTTCAGGTTCATTTTATAAGATTATGGACTACAACTAAATATTTTACTCAAACTCTTTTCCATCTTATTTCCCTTAAGACCCAACATAAATCTATTCAAATAAATAACCCATGGCTATAGACTCAAATTCTTTCACCTACCAAATAATCCAACATTCATGATTTTAGTATCTTTCTTTCTTTCTTGTTTTTACAATCAAGGTTCTAAAATATGGTCTACACCCATTCAAGAACAACTTTACGAAATAATTTTTCATTAAAATAACCACCTTGAAAATAGTTTTTTTTTTCACTTAGCGAGCCTAATAATACCAATATTACTATTTTCCCATACTAAAATAAATTGATGATGAACTTTGTCATTAAAACCAGTTCTTTCAAGAATAGCACAATTACAGCTTCTTTTAGGAACATTATATTTACAACTTTTTTCATCATGGAATTTGATAAATAGATGTACAAACTATGTATTGGCAACTTCCTTGAAATTCTATAATTATTAATTAGATCTCAACATCGACTAAAACTCTTAGATTCAGATAGTTATTTAAAAATGTGGAAGTTCATGGAAGGTTAAAACTATAACTCTCAACAACAATAATAGCTCTAGTTCATTACTTGTTCTATATTTATTAGTGCTTGTATGAAGTATCAAAATAAGGCCTAGTTAAGCATCCGTTTAGGTTTGATTGTGGCTAAGCATACCTTCATCTGGGTGGCCTTGGTACCATACCTGGTAGTGAACTCAGATGCAATCCCATCAACTACAGGTAGCTTTGCAACAATTATAACATGAATATACTCATTACTTTGGTGCACGTGACTATTCCCATTTTCTCTTCAATTTTCCACCTCCAACAATCCCATTTTTGAATATCCCGCAACCCTTGGAATCCACCAGACTTCATCTACTGAGGCATTCCCTCAAATCTGGAAAGTCTCTCCCAATATACCCTATTAAATGCATAACCTGAAATCATTTAATTCCATGAAACAACATTTCCCTGAGGAGTTGCATCCAATCTTCCTTCTCCCTCGCCTACTCTATTATTCCTTTCCCTTTTCCTTTTCTGTCATCCTTCACCCATGCATCCTCTCGCTTGTCTTCCTTTCTCTCACTCTACATTCTCTCTCTTTGTGTCTTCCTTTGTGATTTTTTTCTCCAAACAAAGCCTCTTCTACTCATGTCCCACCTTCTTCTCTTCCTACGTAGATTCTTCCATCCCACATAGTGGTTGCTCATGTTCAAGAAATACCTTCCTCCCTCTGCCCATGTTTTATGGTCTTCCTCTCTACACTTTTCTTCCTCCTACGCCATACTCTCTTCTTCCTCTTACCCCCTCCATGTTTTTCTCCCAACAAAAAACTTCCCAATTAGAATATGCAAGGGAGATGTGGGCTGTGATTGTGGAATCCATTTTTTTCTATACCACTTGCCTTTTCCTTCACCTTCTAAATCCTTTTCAAAAAAAAATTGTTTCATCCTATCTTTCCCTACACATCAAGTTTTGTACTCCAATTTTTTTGAGTGCACTTTGTGGAGCACCATGATTTATTAATGGCATGGCCATCCCTTCCTCCCATTGCACCATTCCTCACATCCTCGCTAATTTAATTCCCTTGAACCAATTTGTATTGAAGTCATGGGGGGGTGGTGTATTTGATGGCTATTTTATGTGCATTTATCACCATCTGTAATTTTATGATAGCCATCATGCCTGGTCTTATTAATCCTTTAACTTCACATCTAGAGGGATTAGTATCAAGTTGTAATAATTATATTATTTTTATTACCATGTGGGTCTAACACCACTAAATGAAATCCCTATCCCTTAAATTATTGTCCAATTATAGGCCACAAATTGATTTAATTATATCTTTTTCAGGTTCATTTTATAAGATTATGGACTACAACTAAATATTTTACTCAAACTCTTTTCCATCTTATTTCCCTTAAGACCCAACATAAATCTATTCAAATAAATAACCCATGGCTATAGACTCAAATTCTTTCACCTACCAAATAATCCAACATTCATGATTTTAGTATCTTTCTTTCTTTCTTGTTTTTACAATCAAGGTTCTAAAATATGGTCTACACCCATTCAAGAACAACTTTACGAAATAATTTTTCATTAAAATAACCACCTTGAAAATAGTTTTTTTTTTCACTTAGCGAGCCTAATAATACCAATATTACTATTTTCCCATACTAAAATAAATTGATGATGAACTTTGTCATTAAAACCAGTTCTTTCAAGAATAGCACAATTACAGCTTCTTTTAGGAACATTATATTTACAACTTTTTTCATCATGGAATTTGATAAATAGATGTACAAACTATGTATTGGCAACTTCCTTGAAATTCTATAATTATTAATTAGATCTCAACATCGACTAAAACTCTTAGATTCAGATAGTTATTTAAAAATGTGGAAGTTCATGGAAGGTTAAAACTATAACTCTCAACAACAATAATAGCTCTAGTTCATTACTTGTTCTATATTTATTAGTGCTTGTATGAAGTATCAAAATAAGGCCTAGTTAAGCATCCGTTTAGGTTTGATTGTGGCTAAGCATACCTTCATCTGGGTGGCCTTGGTACCATACCTGGTAGTGAACTCAGATGCAATCCCATCAACTACAGGTAGCTTTGCAACAATTATAACATGAATATACTCATTACTTTGGTGCACGTGACTATTCCCATTTTCTCTTCAATTTTCCACCTCCAACAATCCCATTTTTGAATATCCCGCAACCCTTGGAATCCACCAGACTTCATCTACTGAGGCATTCCTTCAAATCTGGAAAGTCTCTCCCAATATACCCTATTAAATGCATAACCTGAAATCATTTAATTCCATGAAACAACATTTCCCTGAGGAGTTGCATCCAATCTTCCTTCTCCCTCGCCTACTCTATTATTCCTTTCCCTTTTCCTTTTCTGTCATCCTTCACCCATGCATCCTCTCGCTTGTATTCCTTTCTCTCACTCTACATTCTCTCTCTTTGTGTCTTCCTTTGTGATTTTTTTCTCCAAACAAAGCCTCTGCTACTCATGTCCCACCTTCTTCTCTTCCTACGTAGATTCTTCCATCCCACATAGTGGTTGCTCATGTTCAAGAAATACCTTCCTCCCTCTGCCCATGTTTTATGGTCTTCCTCTCTACACTTTTCTTCCTCCTACGCCATACTCTCTTCTTCCTCTTACCCCCTCCATGTTTTTCTCCCAACAAAAAACTTCCCAATTAGAATATGCAAGGGAGATGTGGGCTGTGATTGTGGAATCCATTTTTTTATATACCACTTGCCTTTTCCTTCACCTTCTAAATCCTTTTCAAAAAAAAATTGTTTCATCCTATCTTTCCCTACACATCAAGTTTTGTACTCCAATTTTTTTGAGTGCACTTTGTGGAGCACCATGATTTATTAATGGCATGGCCATCCCTTCCTCCCATTGCACCATTCCTCACATCCTCGCTAATTTAATTCCCTTGAACCAATTTGTATTGAAGTCATGGGGGGGGTGGTGTATTTGATGGCTATTTTATGTGCATTTA
>VDFB02353493.1:12382262-12573875 GCA_007258455.2 Sequoia sempervirens | reverse complement strand
ATCATCTTGTTCTTCCATGGTGTGTGCTTCGTCTTCCCAATGAGGAGTATCATGTTCGAGGGTAGGACTCCATTGTTCATTGTTGCCCTATAATATTAGGATTTGAAATGTCACATCAAATTGAGATGCAAGCAACCAATTCATTGAAATAATTAAAACAAACATTAAATAGAATATTTGGAAATCACCATTTGTTATCACTTCTTCTTGTGAGGGTGTAAGGAAACTTTAAACCATATACACTCCTTCTTATCAATGTTATATGACAGGTTGGGAGGAAAAAAATCATCTTCTTCATCCATGGCCTCCACTTTGTCTTCCAATTCAAGAGTATCTTGTTGGAGGCTAGGACTCTGTTGTTCACCATTACCTTGTAATAGTAGGAATTGAAATGTCACATCAAATTCAGATGCATGCAACAAATTCATTGAAATAATCAAAACAAACATCAAATAGAAGATATTGAAATCATTGTTTGTACTCGTTTCTTCTTGTGAGGGCGTGAAGAAATTTTAAACCATACATGCTTCTTCTTCTTCTCAATGTTAGATAGGGGGTTGGGAGGAACGTCATCTTGTGCTTCTGTGGGCACTGCTTCATCTTCCAATAGAACAAAAACCTACTTGAGGGTAGTAGTTCATTGTTCATCATTGTTGTGTAATAGGAGGAATGGAAATGTCACATCAAACTTAGATGCATGCAACCAATTCATTCAAATAATCAAAACAAAAATTAGATTAAACAAAATATTTTGAGATCACCATTTGTTGTTGTTTCTTCTTTAGAGGGTACCTTGAAACTTTCAACCTTGTACGATGCTTCTTCTGAATGTTAGACATAGGGTTGGGAGGAACAACATCATCTTCACCTTTCGTGGGCACAACTTCCTCTACTAAATGAACACTACTCTGTTGGGTAAGAGAAACCGCTTCTTGACCATCACCCTGTCATGTCATGTAAGTTAACGTTAAGTGAACCTTGTATGCATCAGAATAGAAAATATGAAGCAATGAAAATTCAGATTTAATAGTTCAGTTCAACATTACCATTCCTTCCCTTCTCTTTCTCTCTTGCAATTGTAATATTTTTTTCCTTCTCTGCTTCTTCCTCTCGTCACTGTTGTATAATGCCATTCACTTCTTCACCTCATCCTTTCCCTTTTGGGGAAGTTGAAGGAAGCTATGTTTGTCATACTTTTCACAAACACTTCTAATAACATGCTTCTATTGGAGATGCTGTCGTAGATTCATTTGGTACTCCGTATTTTCCACCTTCTTTTGAAGGTACTCTTTCAATTTATCAAGGGGAGGAGCGTGTAGTTTTGGTTCACCCCAACGCAGTTTGGCCACACTTTGGTGGCTCAAGAATAGGAAGGTGGTGATGCTGAAAGCTATGCATGTTGAAAACTCTCCAATCATAATAATTTCTCGTATATTCTTCTACAATACAATAATATACATATCTACCATTCACTACTTCTCTTATGTTTTTAGCAACAACCTGCACAACAAATTTGGAAGAGAAAATTACTTAATATATTTGATATTCAAATAATTTCAATTTGAATGCACATCATATACACAACCAAACGATGCAATAATTCAGTTATTATATCTACCTTCCCATCCACCACATCAGCCCATGCTTCATTGGGTCCCTCTCCATCCTTACAGTCTCCCTTTGCACACTCTTCCTTGTGGTATTGGACTATGGAAAGAGCATGATGGTCTCCTTGATTATTTTCCTAAATCGAAGGAATGATATACTGTCAAAATCAACATATTTGTAATAGATATGATATTTTTTAACTAAAATTGTAAAGCATTTTGATTGACACATAGGAAGGAAAGGGAAATTGGAAGTTCACAGTCAATTACCAAACATGTCGCTGCCTTAGGGTTCAACATTTTCCTAAAACGAGGGGACTTCCTCCGTACCATAGTTGTTGCCTCCTAATTAAAACATTCCCACTTTCCATTCAACATCGTAACCACTTATGAGAGATTAAAATTATACATTTGATTGCATCTTGTAATTATCGGATCTTACTTGCACGTTTCATGAATGTGACTGCCCCAAAGAAGATGTGCTACTACACACCCTTTTAGGTGTGTTTTCCACCTCAATGACATTCTTCGATGTAGGAAGCAATTTCCCTTTTACAACACGCATCCTTTGTTTCCTATAAATTGCAAAATTGTTGCAAGTGTTATGGACAGTTAAAGTTCCAAAATTTACTGCACCATTTGCAGTAATCAAGTATATCTTTTTCAATCAAAAGAAGAATTGAAAAACATATTTTAGTCTACCTAAGACTTGTGATAAATTTTGCAAGTGCCTTTGATTACATTTTGTGTCTAAATAAAAAAAGGTTTTCAACACATTCCTACTGACAACAAATTTGCAAGCTGGAAAAGAGATGGTGTTATGAAATGTACAACCCACACTGTTGTAAAACGCTATACAAGTAACCCACTATGTTTTACAACATGCAATTATTTTTTCTATTTATTTTTGTCAATCACATATAAATACTGAATTGCAATTTATACCATAACTAACAGTTGTAATTTTTTGAGGTGCCTTTTTACATTCATATAGTTTAAAAAAGAAAATCATTTCAAGACATTGAAACTGTTATCTAAAATATCGGGTTGGAAAACATAGGGTGTTATAAATTATGCAACCCACAAACTGTTCTAAAACCCTTTACAAGAAACAACCCTATTGGTTACTCCCCCCACCTCAATTTGGTTAATAGGGTTATCCCTCGCTTCGCTATTCTTCTTCAAAGAAAAAAAATTCTGTTATGCAACTATAACAAAATAGTGTATTAAAGTTCACCTTCATAATTTATAACAACCCATTACTTGTAGAAAACATTCCATTTGAATATCGTAATACATTTCGAAGACAAGATACACAAAAATGTTGTAGGATGGAAAACACATAGGGTTGTCCCACACTTTTCAAATCTTGTTCAAAGACAACAGTTAGTGTTATGCACACCGTAAGAACACAATATATTGAAGTTCACCTTCATATTTTATAACTGCCCTTGCTTGCAGCAAAAGTTTCACACAAAAAAAAATTATAGGATGGAAAACACAAAGGGTTGCCCCTCACTTATCAATTCTTCTTCAAAGACAACACTTTCTATTATGCAGATTGTAAGAACATAGTGTATTGAAGGTCACCTTCATATTTTATAACAACCCTTACTTGCAAAAAACATTCCATTTCAATATCGTTATACATTTGGAACACAAGATGCACAAAAAAAGTTGCAAGATGGAAAAAACGCAGGGTTGTCCCCCCACCCTCCCCCGTACCAATGCGACAACATTTCCTGACAACTGGGCAACTTTGAAGCATACTTTTCTCATTTCCAAAACATGCACTTCTCCCAATCATACATCGATGACACCTTCTGACAACATGGAGCTGAGCGGATGAGATTATGGAAGAGGTGGTGATGTGTGATGGAGAGAAGAGCTTGTTTTACAAATATTGAAAAGTAACTCCAAAGATACATAGTTGTCATGAAATGTTTTCATGTCTTTTATCTAATGCTTTTATTGGGAATGGAGAGGTCAACCTTTTCATAGAATGCCAAGGAAAACAATGTGTAATTGCGGGTTGGAAAACACTGGGTGTTATTATACCTGCAAACCAAATACCATTTACAAACCCTTCACAAGTAACATCCCAATTCGTTAATCACATGGTCCCTCAGTTGAATTTGGATGCTTTTATATATCCCCCACCTGCAACTCCACCTCGTGCTCTGAAACCTTTAGATTTCAATGTGCAGAATGAAAGAACTCACAACACACAATGTTTTCCAACCTCCAATTATTTTCCGCATGATGTTGTCCCATCATAGGGTTTTTGTATGTTATGATTCCTTTGACATGCATTCTTCTAGGGATAATAGTGATGTCCAATTGCAAGGAAGAAGCTAATATCCCTACAAAATATAGTAAAATTAAGCCATTATCCCTGAAAAAACATGTGTTTGAAATGATAACATAATTAGACACAAATGATATCAATTTTCCACAATCCATATTGATTATTACTAGTTGATTTATGGATTTGATTGTGTAATAATTTTTGCATCAACGTTTCGGATCACACTTTGTGATCCAACATTAGGATGAAGAAGACAACATCAATCACCATGATGTTGGATCATGGAGTCTGATCCGAAATGTTGATCCAAAAAATATTACACAATCGAATCCATAAATCAACTAGCAATGATAATCAGAGATGTCTTATCCCTGAAGAAGGGAAATACATTATCATGTGTAAGCCATGTCATGAGGAGATCACCTTCTGCAATTGGGAGTAGGCTACTCTCCCTACAAAAGTGCGTGTCACATGCATCATAATAGTCATCTTGTTTTAAAAATCATATTTCAGAATGGACAAAAAGCCCAAAACATGTCATTGAAAACCATTAATTGCAAATAGAAAAAAGCCCAGACGAGGTCCCATTTTTGCCACCATTTTCTACAGCAACATTTTGTAGGTTGGTAGAGAGCAACGAGAAACATGAAATTTTGCAATTGCTGAATGAAATAATTGACAACCCATTGTTGAAATATGAGTGAAATTACTGAATAACGTTTAGAGAAATCAGAAACCATGCACAATATGCAAGAGTTTTGTTTTGGTATGCTCCAAGAATGTAATGAAGCCCACTTTCAAATTTCACTTTGTTATAGTCAAAATCTCATTTCACTTTCTTCATCTGATTGGAACAAAACATCTCGATAGAAAAGGTGGCCGGATGGACAAATAGCACCGACAGAAAGACTTGACGATCATACGTTAACTCCAACTTTCCATGGCCTGTCCCGTCATCAAGAAAATGTGTCAACATTGACGGGTTTTCAAAATCATATTTTGGAATGGAAAAAAACCCAAAAAAGCATGGCATTCAAAACCATTATTTGCAAATAGCAAAAATAGGTGACAAGAATGTAATGAAATTGGAAAATAGTAGGTATTATGAAACCTGCAAGGCATAGTGTTGTTATAGATCATTTACAGTGTTGGAAAACACACTATTCCATTTCAGTTAGTTCGTTATGAAGAGTTTTATTTCCTTACTCCAAGAATGTAAGGAATTCCACTTTCAAATTTTTGAACAATTCTTTGCTCTAGCCAAATGTCATTTCGGTTTCTTTATCTGATTGGAACAAATAAAATGCTCGCATTATTTGCAATGTTGGAAAACACACTGTCTCTTCTCACTTGCACAGGGTTTTAGAACACTATATGCATTGCTTGTTTCTTAACACCTAGGGTTTTCCAACATGCATTCTTACTAAACAACAACAATGTCTTCAAGAGCTTTTGTAATATATACAGTTTGAATGTATTGAAAATTCCTTTCAAAATTTATGATTTTAATTTGGGAAAAAATTACATTTAAATTTTACATGAATGAAAAAAAATTGCACAAAATAATTGCAATTTGGAAAACACAATGTTGGGTTTCAGTTATTTCAATGTCCTTGTTTAAATATAAAGGGTTGTCTCATAGTGGGTTGCTTGCTTCTTAACACATAGGGAATTGCAACATGGAGTTTTACAAAATAGTATGAATGTCTTCAAAATTACACATTCCATTATTGTGTTTAAATTTCGCACAATTGAAAAAAAATTGCACAAAATAATTGTAATTGGGAAAACACGGTGTTGGGTTTCAGTTATTTGAATCTCCCTGTATAAATGTAAAGGGTTATCTCATGCTAGGTTGCTTGCTTCTTAACACCCACGGTTTTGCAACATGGAATGTTAGAAAAAAGTATGAAAGTCTTCAAAATCACACCTTCCATTGTTGTGTTTAAGTTTCAAGTATATAACAAATTGCATGCTTCATAACACACATCATTTTTCAATCTCCACATCACAACATACCCAAGCCCTTTTTGGTTTTTAAACCCGTATATATGTAGGTGTGCATTACAAAAATAAAGGACACCAATTTCTTGCCATTATTGGCAATAATGAATACACTCATTGAAAGTGATGAACATTGTGTAGTGCATGTTGGAAAACACAATGTGTTTTGAAGCCTTCCTTTACTTATACCCAACCTTTGTCTTGTAATACAAATATACAAACGTATAGATGGTGTTGTATTTTATCAAATATCACATCTCTCATTTAAGGGGGACTCTATCAACCCTCAACACATAGTGTGATTCATAATACACACTTCATTCTGTTTTGCAACAATTCATGTTGGAAAACCCTAGGTGTTAAGAAACAAGCAACCCAAATAGTGTTGTTAAACCCTCTACAACACTATTGGATAGTACCCGTCACCTCAATTTGGTTGGTTTTCTCCTCCACTTTGTCCACGTGCACTCAAACCTTTAGCTTCAGACTAGAAACAAATAGTATTTTCACCTTTCTTAATCCAAATAGAAAAGGCCCATGTCATTCCCTTCCACTTTTCGCACACTAGAAAAAAGAAAATTCACCACAAAGCTAAGGTACCTATCTTTTTCATCCAACATGAAGTGGGAAAACTAACTTGAGGGCGCCGTTAACTCCTACATACCATTTCCCGGATGTTTGGTCCCATCTGTCGGTTTTGTCACTTTTTGTTTCCATGCATGTTGTTATTCTAATAGATCTTTTACAATTTGTCTATTTGTCTATAATATTTAGTGCCAAGTAATGTAGGCCAAATTTTCAATTAAGTTTGTGGCATTATACCCATTTTTCATAGTTTATTGCTACCCATTGGCTTTACGAGTTCTATTTAATACAGTGCATATAACTATTTCAAGTAATGACTTGTTATATTTGCACATCTTTTGTGGTGTGGTGGTCAGATCGAAACATACTGAAAAAAAGAACAAAAATAGGATATAGAAATAACATTCTACAACATTTCCATTAGATGTTAAAAACAAACCATTTATAACTTAGTAAATATTCTAGACAAATAGGGAAATTGTAAAAATAACTATTACGAAAACACTTAAGAACCGCAAAAAAATGATAGATGATGGAAAACTAATATTAAATATAAATTTTAAATATCGAGAAATATTCAACTCGAGAGACAAAAAAGAGGTTTAAATTAGGACATGATCATAGGATACACTCTCAAGAGGATGTATTTTGACCATTTTGTAAAATAGGTAATACTCACAAAAGCCTCTGCTGGTGCTCACATTTTAAAGTGAAGAACATAGTTCAAGTGAAGAAATTGTTGTTACACCTTGTCTAGATACTGATACAATTTCAGGAAACCACGAATGTGGTCCAAACTCAAAATTTGTACATGCATTTCCCTTGAACTAGGTTCTTCCTTCAACTAGGTTCTTCACTTTGAATGTTGTTTGTAAGTAATTTCACATACATACATGTCCACATATAAACTCTTTTGGTGAAAGATTTAAAATTAGCGCAAAAAACTTAAGAATCACATGAAAAATGACAACTGATTGAAAACCCCAACATTTTAGAATTTCAAACAAATTGGAACTCCTAAATGCATAATAAATTTTGGAAATTTAACTATCCACTACACTTGCGATTCAAGCTATGGCAACTAGAATCACTTGTATTTACTGCAAAAGCTTCACATCTCCTAACACATCCTTCTATATCCACTCGCCCTTGTTTTGTTCAATTTTCTTTCCTCACCTATATCAACCACCTGGAAGAAAGACAAGTGTTAGTGATAGATTACATCGGGAAATTAAAGACATTTGGTGCTAGAAAGATTTTTTTTATTCCAAATTTCACAATTATACAATTTAATGTTTTGCTAAGTGCAAAATGCCAGCTTGCACAAACAATAAACAAACATATTAAACTATACATTGGGAATTTAATTTCCAATTTAACCTATCGCTAACACTAGTATATATACCAGTAATCATATCTGCCATTTTTCCATTCCGCTGGAACTATGAAGTAATGAACGTTCATTCTATTGGAGCAATTCATTTGTTCCAATCAGGAGAAAGCTAACTTGTAAACAAAAAACACCTATATATGCAACATGAGATCAAAGTGGCATTTCATTTTCCTCATATGATTCAACAAAATAAATGCTCACATTATTTGTAGTGTTGGAAAACACATTGTCTCCATATAAGGTGTTAAGAAACAAGCAACCCATATAGTGTTGTAAAACCCTCTACAACTGAGAGGAGACAACATGTTTTCCAATTGTGCAAATAATGCAAGCAATTCATTTGTTCCAATCAGGAGAAAGCTAACTCATAAACAAAAAGTACCTATTTATGTAACATGAGATCAAAATGGCATTTCATTTTCCTCATCTGATTTGACCAAATAAATGCTCACATTATCGGCACAGTTGGAAAACGCATTCTCCATATAAGGTGTTAAGAAACAAGCAACCCATATAGTGTTGTAAAACCATCTACAACTGAGAAGAGACAGTGTGTTTTCCAACTGTGCAAATAATGCAAGGAATTCATTTGTTCCAATTAGAAGAAAGCTAACTCGTAAACAAAAAGCACCTATGTATGTGACATGAGATAAAAATGGCATTTCATTTTCCTCATCTGATTCGACCAAATAAATGCTCACATTATTTGCATAGTTGGAAAACACACTATCTCCATATAAAGTGTTAAGAAACAAGCAATCCATATAGTGTTATAAAACACTCTACAATTGAGAGGAGACAATGTGTTTTCAACTATGCAAATATTGCGAGCAACATTTGTTCCAATTAGGAGAAAGCTAACTCATAAAAAAAAAGCACCTATGTATGTTTAACATGAGATCAAAATGGAATTTCATTTTTGTCTTTTATTTTGACTAAATAAATTCCACATTATTTGCAGTGTTGGAAAACACACTATCTCCATATAGGGTGTTAGAAACAAGAAACCCATATAATGTTGTAAAACCCTCTGCAACTGAGAGGAGACAGTGTGTTTTCCAACTATGAAAATAATGCGAGCAATTTATTTGTTCCAATCAAGAGAAAGCTAACTTGTAAACAAAAAGAACCTATGTATGTAACATGAGATAAAAATGGCATTTCATTTTCCTCATCTGAATCGACCAAATAAATGCTCGCATTATTTGTAGTGTTGGAAAACACACTCTCCATATAAGGTGTTAAGAAACAACCAACCCATATAGTGTTGTAAAACCCTTTGCAACTAAGAGGTGACAATGTGTTTTCTAACCATGCAAATAATGCGAGCAATTTATTTGTTCCAATCAAGAGAAAGCTAACTCATAGACAAAAAACACCAATGTATGAAACATGATATGAAAATGGCATTTCACCTTCCTCATATAATTTGACCAAATAAATGCTCACATTACATATTGTGTTGGAAAACACACTATCTCCATCCTCAGCCGCGCATCCCTCTACAGCCAACAAACTGCAAAATAAAAATGTGGAAAATGGCAATGCGCTGCGATGGTGAATGCATTTGAGGGGTTTGTAGTGATTCGGCCACCTGCAACTCCATTTTCCTCATCCGCACGTCCCTCCCCACCCACCAAATTGGAAAATCAAAATTGTGGAAAATGGTGATGTTAGGTGCATTTTGTCTAGCTTTTTCACTTTAGACTGTAAAAAACACCTATGTATGTAACATGAGATCAAAATGGAATTTCAATTTCCTCATTTGATTCGACCAAAGAAATGCTCACATTATTTGCAATGTTGGAAAACACACTGTCTTCATCCTCTACCGCACGTTCCTCCCCAACCAGCAAATTGCAAAATCAAAATGTGGAAAATGCCTATGCACTGCAACGGGGAATGCATTTGAGGGGTTTCTAGTGGTTTAGCTGCCTGCAACTCCATTTTACTTGTTGGAGCATCCTCCCACCCACCAAATCAGAGAAATGAAAAATGCGGAAAATGACAATGTTAGGTGCATTTTGTCTAGCTTTTTGACTTTAGACAAAAAAGAACCTATGTATGTAACATGACATCATAATGTCATTTCACTTTCCTCATCTGATTTGACCAAATAAATGGTCACATTATTTGGAGAGTTGGAAAACACACTATCTCCATATATAGTGTTGAAAAAACCTCTACAACTGAGAGGAGACAGTGTGTTTTCCAACTGTGCAAATAATGCGAGCAATTTATTTGTTCCAATTACAAGAAAGCTAACTCATAAACAAAAAGCACCTATGTATGTAACATGGTATCAAAATGGAATTTTCATTTTCCTCATTTGATTCGACCAAATAAGTGCTCACATTATTTGCAGTATTGGAAAACACACTGTCTCCATATAAGGTGTTAAGAAGCAAGCAACTCATATAGTGTTGTAAAACCCTTTGCAATTGAGAGGAGACAGTGTGTTTTCCAACTCTGCAAATAATGTAAGCAATTTATTTGTTCCAATCAGATAAAGAAGGTGAAATGACATTTGGACTATAGCAAAAATTTGTTCAAAAATTTGAAAATGAACTTCATTACATTCTTGGAGCATAGGATCCAGCTAACTCCTAGACAAAAAACACCTATGTACATACAAAAACGCATGAAAAACATACATAACAACATACATGGAAACATACATAACATGACAAAACATCATAGTGCGGGTCCCCCCAGACGGGGGATCAAAATGATGAAACAGATAGGTGGGACCAAATGTTTGGGAAATGGTAGGTAGGAGTTAATGGTGCCATCAGGTTAGTTTTCTTGCTTCATGCCAGATGAAAAAGGTAGGAACCTTAGCTTTGTCATGAAGTTTCTTTTTTCTGGTAGGGGAAAAGCGGAAGGGAATGATGTGGGCCTTTTCTATTTGGAGAAAGAAAGGTGAAAATACTATTTGTTTCCAGTTTGCAAGTTGAAAGCTGAAGGTTTGAGTGTACATGGACAAGTTGGAGGAGAAAACCGACCAAATTGAGGTTATGGGTACTATCCAATAGTGTTGTAGAGGGTTTTACAACACTATTTGGGTTGCTTGTTTCTTAACACCTAGGGTTTTCCAACATGAATTGTTGCAAAACATAATGAAGTGCGTACTATGAATCACACTATGTGTTGAGGGTTAATATAGCGCCCCATAAATGAGAGTCTTATGCCTTGCATAACCACCCCATTTTATCCCAGAACAAAATGGGTCCCCCTTTTCTTTTTGCTTTTGTCACCTTTGGTTCTTTGTTTGGTCTTGGGAGTTCTTTTGGTTTCCTCCTAGGTCTGTCTTTTGTTCTATCAGATTTTGGTTCTGCCTCAGCCAAAGTTGGGTTTCTTTTTGTTAAAATTCAGTGAAATGATAAAAAAATGATATATTTTATATTCTTTTGAGGACTATTCTTGGAGGCATTGCTTTGTAGGATTAAATCATACATTTGATGCTTTTCTCAAAGGAAGTCTGTTAGAAAGCATACCTCAATCGTATCTGGCATAAAATTCCTCAAAGAAGAAAGTTGGTGAGACTCTCTTGTCTTTCCGACTAGCAGTGCATTCTATTCATTTGAAATACACCGGTCGCCCAGAAATTTCAGTCACCATGAGTTTTTATGTATCTTGCCGACTAGAGGAGGCCTCATTGAAGGATTTTGGGTTCAACATAACATCTTGCCGACTGGAGGAAGTCCCACCGACAGAAGGATGTCATCGGGTAATGTCTCACTGACGGGACGAGGTCTCACCGAAGCAAGGTGGCTTCGACAAAGGGTCCTACCAATAGATGAAAGTCTCGCCAATAGTTGTTCACGAGGCCATCAGCGGGGAGAAAAATTTACATTCACTATAAGGTCTGGCCGAATGGTGGAAGTCTTGACGAAAGGGTTTGCTTCGGGGTGATGTCTCCCTGATAGGGTAGAGTCTCACCAAAATGTTTGGCACTCAGGGAGAGGTCTTGCCGACAGTGTAATGTTTCGCCAGAAGATTTTTCCTTCAGTGTAATGTCTTCCCAACAAAAAATAGTCTTGGAAATGGAAAAGGATATCCGTATGACTCTTAGCGCCCGCTATGACCTCTTGCCAAATGAAGTGGTCTCGCTGACGGGTATATGACTTTGGTAAGACCCCTGGCTGAATAGTTTGTCTTCGGTATCACCTCCTGCCGATTGAATGATGTCTTGCCGAGTGCGGATGCCCTACCAACAGGAACACAGTAGTGTAACTCTTAGGGTCTCGCTATGATGTTTGGCCGATAGCGATTGTATCGGCAACAATTTTGGGATATCGCTATGACTTTGGCTGCTCGCTATGAACTCTTGCCAACAGTTGTATGCTATGCCGATGCTGCTGAGAAGTATAATCGCATTGGGGAGACATGGCTAGTGTCTCATCAACATGCGATTCTGTCTAAAGAACTTTTGACTGCTTGAAAAGCTTATGTGGTATATGTTCCACCAATCAGAGGAGGTTGAGGGTGAATCATTGGCAGTTTGACTGTGGTGACCATCCTAGGACGAAGATCAACAGAATGTGAGCGGTATGGATCAGCTCTATGAATGAAGCGATGGATCGACACGGTGAACAATGGTGTGGAGATCTAATGGAAAAATTTGATGCTGCTTCTAGAGGAGGTCAACATGAAGAAAGATCTCAAATGAGAGGAAATCTGAAAGGAAGAAAAGGAAACGAGTCTCAGTGAGAGCTGTGATATCTACTGGCAAAGGTAGATTGGTCTTAATGACTATACTGCAAAACATTCAAAGCAGCTTTGATGGAATTTCCAGGGTGGACACGGAGGCCAAAAGTTAATGCAATGGTTGTAAAAAGATCTAAGGGCTACTCCTGAGGGAGATCCTTCACTGACATGGACATGGGGGATGCACATTGAATGCATCAGGAACTTTATTCCAAAAGATCTAAGGGATGACCCTTCTAAGTAGGGATATTTTTGTGAAACCCTAAAATAGGGGCCAACACATTCTTTTTGGCAGATGATATATATGACACTTTTTGAAGGACCTTTTAAGTAGAAACAACAGTTTAGAACAAAGCCAAGCAGAAGTAGGAGATACACAGGGAGAGATTTAAAAACAATTTAGTAGGAATTTTCTGAAAGATAGAGGGGACAAAACTGCATCTTGTTTCTTTGTAATGGGATCTTCTTTTAGTCTTCTTAGTTAGAATTAGAAGGTAGAGAAACTTGAGATTAGAAGGCAGTGATGTATCTTTCAAGTTTTCTTAGTGTAGATGGAGATGATTCGAAGACATGGATTTTCTGTTCACTGGTGATTGTGCTAGACTTGTAAATGTTGTTTATCTGTTTTACAAATAGTAGAAGCAACCAGATTTAAATCTACTTCATATTGTGTTCTAGAATGGTATTTATCTTGGGTTAATCATTTGATTTGAAAGCTTTCAATGAATGAAATTTTATTTTATGTTTTGTTTAAATGGTGATATGTAAGCTTCTGTTGAACTTAGCACCGTGAATGAATGAAACTATGTATTAATCACAAGTTAATTTTGTTCTGCTATTTTTGTTAGGAATTCCTTGAAAGGTAACAAGTTTGGTTAAGTTGGATGAGTTATCATTCTCTCTAGCTCCAAAGATTTGATCTATCTTTTTCTATTTCTTTAAAAACCCTGGTTAAAGAAGGTTTAAATTTATTTTTGATCTTAGAACAATCCAGAAGCTCAACACCAGTAGGCCCCTTGAACATTATAGTTCACATGAACCATTGAGTGAAATGAACACAGTTAAGAACTGATTACCAAGACCTTGGGAGTTAGATATCCATGTGTTATTCTTTCTCTTTCAGGAGAGAAAAATAGTAATATTCTTTTTACTATTGTTGTGCTTGTTCGACCATCAACAGAAGTTGGCGCGAGGAGGGCCGATGAGAGAAAATTGGATAATACTGGGTTTTTCTTAGTAGAAAGGTCCCATAGAGTTCTTCGATAAGCTGAAAATCCACCACCTTTGATAGAACTCAAGACCCCAATAAGACACAAGATTCACAAGACTGGGGCAACCATCATACCACCTTTGTCAGCTTTACTCACTCCACCAGGCTTTTCACCAATACCCTAGTGGATACCTATCAATCCACCACCGAATCTATCTCAAGTGCCATCATAGCCAGTTCAACCCATCCAACAGTTGGCTCAACCACCACCACCACTACCAATGGAATTTTTTCAGAATAATCCCTCTCCATTGGGGACTATTCCTGGAGGCTTTCATGATATGCCTAAGAATCCTGAGAAATTTTGTCCCAAATACATTCATGGCGAATCAAGGGGTGTTGAAGAGCACATACAAACCTTTACGGACACTTGTACCAGAGCTCAGATAGCTCACTATGATGTAGTTTGTAGGTTGTTCCCTTATTCCTTAGGGGATATGGCGTACAATTGGTATCTAAATCTTCCACAAGGTTATATTCTAAACTGGATTGACCTGGAGAATGCTTTCATCAATCATTTAAGAGTTTATGTGGATCCAATCATTTTGTTCTACCGATTTGCTACCATTAGGAAGGAGCCATGTGAATCCTTGCCCTTGTTTAATACCACATTTCAACGAATGTATAGAAGACTGCAGGACCCCTATCTAGTTGCTGAAAATAGTGCCATTCAAGCATACATTAGAGCTATAGACCCTATGCTTGGCTTGTTCCTACAAAGAACTTATCAACTGACAGATATTGATTTCCTGTCTAAAGTTTATCATCTATCCATCAAGCTGCAACAACAAATAAGCTCTCAACAAGGAATTTTTGGATGATGTTTTCCTTCAATGGGGTATTAGATGCCTAGCTCAACCCCTTTATTCAATACCGTCCTAGGAATGTATCCTTCCCATTATGGACCTATGTCTGAGTTGCAAAGTTAATCTCTTGTTCCATTCTTTGCCAACAGATCTCCTGAATTCTTTCAATAATCTCAAGCTCATAATAGTCTGCATGGTCATCATAACCAAACTGGAACACCAAATCATGTCAGTCAGCCACTTGTGGCTAAGAGTGTTGAAAGTGAAAAGATAGTTCAAATCACAAACGAGGTGGAGACCTTAAAGAAAACTCTATCTCAAGTCACAAATGACATGGATCAACTTAGATTGAACCTTTCTCAAAACCAAGGTAATTATCCTAATCAGAGCAATAAAAATCAGGGTAATTATCAGAATAGCTACAATCATAGCCAGAGGGGTTATGATGGCCAAAAATCCCCTAGCCAATGCTATCAAAATCAAAATAGAGGATATAACCAGAGGCCAAATACCAATCGACAATGGAATACATGGCCAAATAACGGTGGAGTTTCTCACAATTATCAAGCTAAGGAGGACAGGACACATACTGCAAATGTGGCTGACCTTAATTTTATGACTAACTGGTGTAGGCTGCATGATATTGCAACCCATTCTGAGGTAATCTGCCCTAAAATGGAGAAAGTCATGAAGATGGCTCAAGCAGATGCCCAAAAATTCCAAGGGAATTCAAATAAAGAAGGTGGCTGAGTAGATACAACAATGACTTATGACCTCTTTGAAGAAGAACCTTCATTCCCAATGCAAAGTGAGAATGAACCAGAGGAAGATGCGTATGATGCCCAAGCCTTTAAGACAAAGGGAGGACACTTCCTAAGAAATCTAAATAAGGGCCCATTCAATACATCAACACCACCTAATCACATGGTGCCTTTGAATCAAGGTGCTGATTATAACCCTCCTCCACCAAAAGGTCCACCTGACCTCCATAACAAAGGTAACTCACCTAGTATTGTCAAAATTAATGCAAGCTATAACATAGAATTTGATATTGTTTCTGAGATGCAGAAACAAAAAACCTCTTTATCATAATTTTACATCCTAAAGTGGTGCCCTAGCCAACAAGAGATAGTGCTGAAAGCTTTGGAAGAAGCTGATAAATCAAAAGGGAGAACCAAGGTGGCACATGCTGTAGACATGAACACAACTTTGTACAAAAGCAAGGTAGGTACCCCACCATTTCTTTTGAGTTTAAGAATTTGTGGGAATAATCTACATAATTGTTTGCTAGATTCAGGGGCTTATGGAAATGTTATGTCATTTTCTATATGCAAGAAATTGGGATTGAACCCTGTCCAAACAAACAAGAAGGTCATCCAGCTTGATAAAATAGAGGTTAATGTAGTTGGAGAATTAAGAAATACACATGTGCAAGTAGGGTATGACCCTAGGATTCAAACCAATATAGATGTTCAAGTAGCAGACATTCCTAAGACTTATGGTATGCTGTTGAGCAGAGATTTGATGAAAAGTATAGGGGGATATCTCTCCCTTGACTTTTCACATATGTGGCTACCATGGAGGGGAATCCCTACGCAAATTAGGATTGAAAGTGAACCTCACCTCAAACATGTCATCACTGATATGATTGTCCCAATGAGCTGTTATCATGAAATCTAGCAGCGCTCGTTCCACGGATAACCCCCCTACGAAACTTGTCCGTTTCCTAGGATTCGTGAAGTTCAAGTATGCATAATGAAGTGATTTTTAAGCCACCTCAAAATGCGTTCCTAAGTCTCGAATAGTCAATTCGAGCATTCCCCCATGTTCACCTCGCAAAGACCTTCGAAACGAGATCTTTCACGAAGTTTCACTGTTCGTACTTAGTGAATTACAAAAAATGCAGTGGCACTGAAAAAGTGCGCTCTTGCCCTGAAGCCAAAATTGGCTAAGTACAAAAAATGAAAGGGCGCTAAAATTTAGCACCCCTGCATGAAAGTGAACTTTTTCCAAAATGTAATAGCTCTAAATTTTAGCGCCATTACACTTTTTCCTGACACTTCAACTTTTTTGGCCCTGGCACGTTTCTTCATGATTTTTGTGTTTTTCGTCAATTGTGCCACTTTTCGTGCCTAAATTTATTACTCGACTTGAGTTAGGTTTTCAATTTTCTCTTTTTCTTAAAGGTGTTTTAATTCACCATTTTCATTGTTATGATTTTTGTTCTTCCTCTCTTCATGCTGGGCGAGTTTTCTTCAAACTACAAATACGTTTTTTGAGTTTTTCGACATCCCTCTCCAGCGTTTTTCGAATTTCATCTTTGTAAGTTGTTACCCTTGCTTTCTCTTTATTCTACAATTTCAATGGAAACTCCATGCAGAAAAACACTTTGCAAACCTCGAGCACCGTTTTCATTCACCATTACATCCATTTTCCAAAATCATGTCTCAGATGCAGAAGTGCTAAAATTTAGCGCCCTGACATGTTGAACATGTTGAAATAAATTCTAACTTTGAGAAATGCAGGAGCGCCATTTTTTAGCGCCCCTGCATCAAAGACTGAAATCTCCAAAAATGTAAGGGCGCTGAATTTTAGCGCCCTTACACTTTTCACAATTTTCTTCCAGACTTAGTCATTTTTTGTGCAATGGTGTTGAATTTTAGCACCTTTACACTTTTGGCAGTTTTTATCTTAGTCTCTTCAAACTCGCTCTATTTCCATTCTGGACCCCGTTTCTTTGCTCCCGCATCATTTTTCATGCCTAGTTGCTCATTTCATGCTTGCTCAACATCATTTCTCACTTCACGCTTCCCAATGCTACTTTTTCTACTAACGCCTGTTGATTCACCATCCTTACAGTTTCTCTCTAGATCTCGTCAAGTGATCCTGAAGGTGATGTCCTTTGATCTTGGTTCTTCCAAATAAAAAGTTCATGCAGGAGACCAGGAAGAAGTATGAAGACTCCATGCCCAAGCAAAGAAAAATGAAGAAGCTTCCTGTTCTCCAGTGTTAGACATTTTCGGTGCATCCCTTTATGCATCTTGTAAATATTTCTGGACATTTTCGAATGTCATTTTGTAAATTGTAATTACACCAAGTCCAAAGATGTAATATTTTGAAAAAAAATTACACTTTGACTTTGGTCAAAGTTAGGTGAGATCTCCTAAAATAGCTCACCTAACTTTCCCTGATTTTCTCAATCTCTTTCCTTCTTTTACTCATCCCTCTTTCTATATAATGTGAGGGATTTTCATTGTAAATTATCTTTTAGCCTTTTGCAACGAAGTGCTGCCCTTTTTGAAGCAAATTTGTGAAACTTTGCGTTCATGCTTTGTGAATGAGATTCGATTAATAAAGAAAAGGATTGCAAGCCAAACTTTGCATTGGATTCGATACTTTTGTGAGTTAATCTTATTTGGTAGTGATTAGTTTGAAGAATCTAAAAGACTCTAAGTAGTTTATGCAAACTTTGTGTTACATCTATTATTTAGATTGCATTGTTATTTCTGTTTATCATTGGTTGAATGATCTACAAGACTTTGTGCTTGTAATCATTCATGCTCTTGCATGTTCTGGTTGAGTGATTTACAAGACTTTGTGCTTGTAATTATTCATACTCTTGGATACTCTTGTCGAAGGATCTACAAGACTTTGTGCTTGTAATCGTTCGTACTATTTGACACTTTTGTTGGATGATCTACAAGACTTTGTGCTTGTAATCGTTCATGCTGTTCCAATAATTGTTGCGTCTAAGAAGACTTTGTGCTTCTAACATAGCAAACAGTACGTCTACGCAGATCCAACACTGATAAAGCTACGAATGACTTTTTCCCTTCGTGAGCTTTCCCTTTTTACTTTATTTGTTTGTTATTAATCACTTCTGGTATCTCTACGCTTCGCTTTGACGAGATAGAGATATTGGTATTACTGCTAGTTGTTAGTTTTAGGTTATTAAGAATTCTAAACTTCCAACGGTGAAGCATTGTAAACATCTTCTCTGAAAAAAGAGAGAAGTATGAATGTAACACACCCCCCCACTCCATAGTTTTCGTGTACATTTTGTAATTATTTATTTGGTTTTCTATAGCTTCTGTTAGCAGTAAGAAGGGCGCCTCCCCTTTCCGAGAGGAGAGATTCACATCTCACATAGCTGTGGCTGAAGTCCAAGTTGTGTAATCTATCGAAAAGCTGACTACATAATTTTCACCCAATAGTTTTTTGGCGACTCTGTTGGGGACACGATACGCATTCTAAAGCCTCATGCTTTCGTTTGAAGTATACCTGTGTCCTTTTTTATTGTAATTTATTTTCTTGTAAGTTTTTCAAGATTTCACCAAGGACATGTAAATGGCTGCTCAAGGTCCTTGGGGAAATGCTTTTGGTCCGTTGAGCCTAGTTTTACCCCTACATGCTCTTCCTGAAGGCTCATGGAAGAACTTTCCCAAGTTTTTTGGTGATGGAGAACAACATCCTAATGAGCATGTTGCTGCTTTCTACATCGCTTGTGGAGTTCATGGTGTTGAATACGAAGATGTATCTGTAAGGCTGTTTGTGGAGACTCTCCAAGGCGTTGCTGCAGATTGGTTTTATCATTTGGCGCCAAGTACCATCACAAACTGGGAAACTCTCATAGCCAAGTTTGAAGGAAGGTTCAAGCCTCCTGAAGATGCTCATGCTTTGTTGGCTCAGCTCACCCAGTTGAAGAAGGAATCTCACATGCCCATGTGTGAGTTCATTGCTCACTTCAACAAGTTGACACAAAGAATTCCAACTGTTGCTCAACCTACAGCTGAGAACTTGAAATGTTTCTTTGTAAATTCTCAAGTGCCTGAGGTTGGTTTTCTATTGAGAAGAGCACCTGCAACTACTCTTGTAATGGTGCAGACCTTGGCGACAAAAATTGAAGATGATCTCATTCTTGCTGGGCAAATAAAAATTGAATCAAATGAATCCGAAGAAACCCCTTCTTTGGAGTTATTTTCTTCCATCACGAGGATAGATCCTATGGTGCAAAGGTTGATAAATGAGCTACTTGTCCTCAAAAAGCAGCTAGCTCATAATTTTTCTGTTGGGAATCAACACAAGTTATCTTCACCTCCGAAGAGGCTTGTTGTTGAGGTACCATTAGTAAAAGCAGTACCGAAGCATCCTGACACCGATCCAAGTGATCTCGCTATTCTCTTCCAGGAAAAAGAAGCATACATAGCTGGCGACTCCCATTTCTGGTTTATGCAGTCTCAGAAAGCCATTAATGAAAAGCAGGACGATGAAAGTCATTTTGCTGAAATTCAAGTAAATGAAGACGATCTTGTCTTGAGATCTCAAAAGATGGACATGCATGAAGGTCTCAGTCAAGTTGAAAAAAATGCATATGTGTTTCAAGATCATGAACTTGAACAGATGCTGCATAAAATAACTTCCCCAAGGCATGATGAGGACCTTCTTATAAATTATTCATATTTTTCCAAGTCTGAAGATGGTGAACATCATATTGAGGTATGCAATGCAGCCATATCTTCATTTGAGTCACATGAAGGAGATCATCCCAATCAGCATGAGGTTGCCATGGTTGATGAATCAGTTGTTGAGGTAGCAACTGGTAAGAAGCATTCAATCTTTGACCGATCAAGGGAATGTCCCATAAGACATCTTGCTTGGTTGGAGGCCAATGGGAAGACAGAGGTTCCACTTGCACCTGAACATGAAGATAAAATTGAGGATGCAACTAAAGATATATTTGTAGATGCACAGGAGCAGCCTGGATTCAATGATTTATTTTGGAGCAGCAATATATCCATAATATTTTCAAAGGTAGCTGAACCTGTTCATCTCCTTCATGAAGCAATGCTTCAACCTCATCTACATGTAGCTGCTAATGATCATGGAAGGCCTTGCAAGCTGTTGAAGAAAGGCAGCTATTTTGTTGAACCTATGAATGGTTTCATTTGAGAAGATTTCATTGTTGGCTAGTTTTAATTAGGTAGGTTTTTCCCTTTTCAATAAGTGCATTTGCATAGGTTTGCGTCTTGTTTTTGTAAATTCATTTTTGTTTCCTGTTGTCGTCGTCCCCTGACTCCAAACCCAATGGATGGATAAAGGCACTTGAATTATGGATTTCTTCTCCCTTCGTTCTTTTCAAAAGAACAACCGAAGGAAGATCCTCAGTAGGAGCCAGCTGTTATCACGAAATCTAGCAGCGCTCGTTCCACAGATAACCCCCCTACGAAACTTGTCTGTTTCCTAGGATTCGTGAAGTTCAAGTAAGCATAACGAAGTGATTTTTAAGCCACCTCAAAATGCGTTCCTAAGTCTTGAATAGTCAATTCGAGCATTCCCCCATGTTCGCCTCGCAAAGACCTTTGAAACGAGATCTTTCGAGAAGTTTCACTATTCATACTTAGTGAATTACAAAAAATGCAATGGCACTGAAAAAGTGCGCTCCTGCCCTAAAGCCAAAATTGGCTAAGTACAAAAAATGAAAGGGCGCTAAAATTTAGCGCCCCTGCATGAAAGTGAACTTTTTCCAAAATGTAATAGCTCTAAATTTTAGCGCCATTACACTTTTTCCTGACACTTAAACTTTTTTGGCCCTGGCACGTTTCTTCATGATTTTTGCGTTTTTCGTCAATCGTGCCACTTTTCATGCCTAAATTTATTGCTCGACTTGAGTTAGGTTTTCAATTTTCTCTTTTGCTTAAAGGTATTTTAATTCTCCATTTTCATTGTTATGATTTTTGTTCTTCCTCTCTTCATGCTGGGCGAGTTTTCTTCAAACTGCAAATACATTTTTTGAGTTTTTCGACATCCCTCTCCAGCGTTTTTCACATTTCATCTTTTTAAGTTGTTACCCTTGCTTTCTCTTTATTCTGCAATTTCAATGGAAACTCCATGCAGACAAACACTTTGCAAACCTCGAGCACCGTTTTCATTCACCATTACATCCATTTTCCAAAATCATGTCTCAGATGCAGAAGCACTAAAATTTAGCGCCCTGACATGTTGAACATGTTGAAATAAATTCTAACTTTGAGAAATGCAGGAGCACCATTTTTTAGCGCCCCTGCATCAAAGACTGAAATCTCCAAAAATGTAAGGGCGCTGAATTTTAGCGCCCTTACACTTTTCACAATTTTCTTCCAGAATTAGTCATTTTTTGTGCAATGGTGCTGAATTTTAGCACCTTTACACTTTTGGCAGTTTTTATCTTAGTCTCTTCAAACTCGCTCTATTTCCATTTCAGACCCCGTTTCTTCGCTCCCGCATCGTTTTCCATGCCTAGTTTCTCGTTTCATGCTTGCTCAACATCATTTCTCACTTCACGCTTCCCAATGCTACTTTTTCTAATAATGCCTGTTGATTCACCATCCTTGCAGTTTCTCTCCAGATCTCGTCAAGTGATCCCGAAGGTGATGTCCTTTGATCTTGGTTCTTCCAAATAAAAAGTTCATGCAGGAGACCAGGAAGAAGTATGAAGACTCAGCCCAAGAAAAGAAAAATGAAGAAGCTTCCTGTTCTCCAGTGTTAGACATTTTCGGTGCATCCCTTTATGCATCTTGTAAATATTTCGGACATTTTCGAATGTCATTTTGTAAATTGTAATTACACCAAGTCCAAAGATGTAATATTTTGAAAACAAATTACACTTTGACTTTGGTCAAAGTTAGGTGAGATCTCCTAAAATCGCTCACCTAACTTTCCCTGATTTTCTCAATCTCTTTCCTTCTTTTACTCATCCCTCTTTCTATATAATGTGAGGGATTTTCATTGTAAATTATCTTTTAGCCTTTTGCAACGAAGTGCTGCCCTTTTTGAAGCAAATTTGTGAAACTTTGCATTCATGCTTTGTGAATGAGATTTGATTAATAAAGAAAAGGATTGCAAGCCAAAATTTGCGTTGGATTCGATACTTTTGTGAGTTAATCTTATTTGGTAGTGATTAGTTCGAAGAATCTAAAAGACTCTAAGTAGTTTATGCAAACTTTGTGTTACATCTATTATTTAGATTGCATTGTTATTTCTGTTTATCATTGGTTGAATGATCTACAAGACTTTGTGCTTGTAATCATTCATGCTCTTGCATGTTCTGGTTGAGTGATTTACAAGACTTTGTGCTTGTAATTATTCATACTCTTGGATACTCTTGTCGAAGGATCTACAAGACTTTGTGCTTGTAATCGTTCATGCTATTTGACACTTTTGTTGGATGATCTACAAGACTTTGTGCTTATAATCGTTCATGCTGTTCCAAGAATTGTTGCGTCTAAGAAGACTTTGTGCTTCTAACATAGCAAATGGTACGTCTACGCATATCCAACACTGATAAAGCTACGGAACGACTTTGTGCCTTCGTGAGCTTTCCATTTTTACTTTATTTATTTGTTATTAATCACTTCTAGTATCTCTACACTTCACTTTGACGAGATAGAGATATTGGTATTATTGTTATTTGTTAGTTTTAGGTTATTAAGAATTCTAAACTTCCAACGGTGAAGCATTGTAAACATCTTCTCTGAAAAAAGAGAGAAGTATGAATGTAACACACCCCCCCACTCCGTAGTTTTCGTGTACATTTTGTAATTATTTGTTTGGTTTACTATAGCTTCTGTTAGCAGTAAGAAGGGCGCTTCCCCTTTCCGAGAGGAGAGATTTACATCTCACATAGCTGTGGCTGAAGTCCAAGTTGTGTAATCTATCGAAAAGCTGATTACATAATTTTCACCCAACACGAGGTAGCTTATTTTGAAACCGATATAGGGGTTTACAAAAGAGAGGAAATTTAACCTTTTTGGTTCTTGATTCTAAAGACATGTCAATACAAAAATTTTCTGATCCCATGATTAATGAAAATCAATAGGATCAGCTAGTCTTGGGGGAAGATAATGATTTGCAGAGTCTTCTACTCCCTAATTGGTGCAAGGTACACTACCAAAATCATTCAAAATTGACTTGCCAACCCTGCATCAATATTTTAAATCATGCTTCCCAAACCAAGGGAACTAGCCTAAGTCACCTTGAGGCTATTTCAGATCACTTCTCATTTGAAGCCAAAAATGCAATAATGTTAACTAGGGATAATATACCTTCAAAGGAAGCCCCTCCTGAAATTGAACTTATCTCGATCACAATACCAAACCAACATAGTTACAAAGAACAACCCGAAGGTTTGTTTGATATCTCTGCACTCACAAGTATACCAAAACCCAAGGGATTAATCAAAGATACAAGTGACTGTCAGAAGGATAGCCACAAATTGCATGATATATCCGAGGAGGAATTGGAAATTGCACCTGAGGAACCTGTTGAACACCCCTTCCCAATATTTGATGCAAAGGATCAAGTGCCACCACCTATGGCTAATCTTATCCAAATGCCCATAATAACCTAAAAGGGATCAACCCGAGCTCATGATCAGCTATGGACACTCACATTTGATGGATCCAAGTCCAAAACAGGCTGTGGTGTTGGGATTGAATTAACCAGCCCGAAAGGGAAAACTTTCTTTGCTTCTTATAGGTTGCAGTTTAGATGCACTAACAACATAGCAAAATATGAAGCATTAGATCTGGGGCTGATGTTCACACAGAAGAAGAAAGTTACTGCCTTGATGGTTAAAGGAGATTCAAAACTAGTTATCAAGCAAGTGCACAACTAGTACACATGTCACAATAAAAGGATGGTAGCATATAAAAATTGGGTATGGAACCTGATTGAAGATTTTGATGCTTTTGAGATTAGTTTAATCCCTAGAGAGGAGAATCAAATAGCCGATTCATTAGCTGTTGCCGCAAGTTCCCTGGAACCCATGCAAGGCTGCAAGCTTAAGAGATTCTCAGTAGAATTGATATCCACTCCGGCTGTTCCTGATAATGTCAGGAACTTTCAAGTCTTTAACGATGATCGACATATCCTTGCTTTTCTGGCAAGCTCAAATGCTTTTGAAGGACAAATCATTAATGAGTCCAACAAGGATCAAGGAGACTGGAGCCCTGAATATTACGATACATAAGGGGTTCTCAATTTAAAAAGTAATAGAATTCCCAAGGGAATGGTGGTCTTAAAAATAATTTTTGATTTAGACCCAAGGGATTGGGAAAAAGCATCAACCGAGGATAAAGGAGGTGAGTATGAAACTATTAACCTAGCTGATTCTGGCGCTGAAAGAAATGTTTACATAGGGAAAACTTGTCTTGAAGCAATCATAAAATACATACTAAGGGAATTGAAGAAGGATATTGCTACAATAGCTTGGGGGTATGAAGATCTAAAAAAAATTGATGCTTCTGTAATGACTCATACTATTCCTTTGAAGCTTGAAGCTAAACCATTTTAGTAGAAACAACGTCCTATCAATGCCTTGATTGAACCACTGATCTTTGAGAAAGTTTAGAAATTTCTTTCTGCAAGAATAATCTTCCCTGTACAACATTCAACATGGGTGGCTAACTTGGTTCTAATCCGTAAGAAAAATGGAGAGATCAGGCTATGTGTAGATTTCAGGAATTTGAATAGAGCTTTAGAAAAAGACAACTATCCACTCCCTTCACTAGATGAAGTCTTGCAGACTGTCAATGGGTCTCAGATGATATCATTCTTGGATGGTTATTCTAGATACAATTAGGTGATTGTTAATCATGAAGACAGGATGAAGATGACCTTCACTACTAAGTGGGGAACATTTGCTTACAGAAGGATTCCATTTGGTCTGATAAACGTTGGAGCAACCTTTCAGTGTGCCATGGATGTAGCGTTCAAAGATTTGATTGGTAAATGCATCATCGTCTACATGGATGACCTGACAGTATTCTCTAAAGATAGACTAAACCATGTTGCAGAATTGGCTAAAGTTCTTCAAAGATGTATCCAGTATGGTGTCTCTCTGAATCCTAAAAAGTGTGTGTTTGGGGTTTCTGAAGGGAAAATTTTGGGACACATAATCTCGGAAAGAGGAATATCGATCGATCTAGACCGAGTTGAGTCCATTCTGAAGATAACCAAGTCAGGAAGCAAGAAGGAGATGAGATCTTTCTTTGGAAATATCAACTTTGTGAGAAAGTTTATCATAGGTTTTGCAGAAATTGTAAAGCCATTGAATGAAATGATGAAGAAATATGATGTAATAGAATGGAGTAGCGAGGAAAAGTCCACATTTTCTCAAGTCAAATGATCCATTTCAGAAGTAGTAGTCCTCACCTGCCCTGACAACTTGAATCCATTCTATATTTATTCTTTTTCTTCTGAACATTCTTGTGCAACTGTCATAACTCAATGAAGAGAAGAGGGAGAGGAGAGGACAATTTATTTCATGAGTTCTCTATATAAGAATTCCGAAGTTAAGTACCAACCTCTTGAAAAACAAGCTTTTTCTTTGGTTAGAGCTATCAAGAGGTTAAGGCATTACATCCTCTGAAGTAAAATTATTGTTGTAGTTGTTGATGTTGCTGTAAAGTCTCTACTCATCCAGAGTGAGTTGGGAGAACGAAGGGGGAAATGGATGGCCATTTTGCAAGAGTTCGATCTGGAGATTCACCCTATGAAACTTGTCTGAGGTCTAGGCCTGTCTAAATCCATAGCAGAGGCTGGTGAGAACATTATTTGTCAGCAATACACAACACAGTCCTTTTCCAACGAACCTTGGTATGCCAATATCATCTGTTTCATGTTTGATAATCGATGCCCTAAGGGAATGAATACAACTTAGAGGAGAGCACTGAGAATGAAGAGCTCCCATTATATGCTCAAAGGAGGATGATTATACAGGAAGAATTTCTAGGGAGTTTACCTACGATGCCTTGATCAACAAGAGGTTCAACATGTGATCGCTGAATTTCATGGGAAACATGGCACAGGCCATGGCTCTATAGATTTTTTAGCACATTAGATCCTCCTATCTGGTTATTACTGGTTGTGTGTGTTCAAAGATGCCCACCAACATGTGAGAACATGTCACATATGTCAAATTTTTGCATCAAAAGAACGCCATTCAGCCATGCCATTGCAACCTGCTTATGAGGTGAGGCCATTTTCCCAATGGGCATTGGATTTTATTGGGGTAATTAACCCAAATTATTCTGCAGGACACAACTTTATTTTGACTACGACGGGTTACTGCACGAGATGGGAAAAGGCTATACCTTGCTAGAATAGCACAACGGAGGTAGTAATCAAGTTCCTCACCAAATGCATCACAACTAGGTCTGGAGTACCCTTCACATTGGTATGTGACAATGGCTCTTCCTTTTCTTCCGCTGAGTTCATTTCATGGGCTTATGATCACAAATTTTTTTTAAAGTATTCTTCAAACTATTACCCACAAGGAAATGGAGTTGCAGAATCAACTAATAAGAATCTCTTAGGGGTAATTAAAAAACTGTTAGAGAACAATCCTAGGGAATGGCATACCTCACTAAGATTTGCGTTATGGGCAGATAGGACTAGGATCAAGGCTACTTTAAAGACTTCACCATTTAACCTAGTGTATGACCAAGAGCCTGTGTTCCCTATTCATTTGCAAATACTTATCCTTGAGTTTATGTAGAAATTTTACTCTAATGATGATATGATAGAAGTAAGATTAGCTGCCTTGTTGAAATTAGAAGAGCAGAGGGATGCCACCTTGCAACAATTCTTTAGACACCAGGATGTTGTCAAATGTTGGTTTGACAAAAGAGCCAAAATCAAGGCTTTTAGAATATTAGACCTTGTGCTGCTATGGGATAAAGCTAATGAAAAGAAGGGCAGCCACTAGAAATTTGATAAGCTTTGGTTGGGTCCCCATCAAATTGCTGAGATCCTAGGAGAAAATGCTTTCTGGTTGAGTAGTTTAACGGGAGAACCTGTTCCATTGCATATCAATGGACAATTTCTTAAACATTATTTTGAGTCGTGTAGTTTGGTATTTTTGCTGCCCATGCATATGTAAATATTCTATTGTTCCGCTTGTAAATAGTGTGTTTGTTTTCTATTTGTAAATAGTTTGTTGTTCTGCTTGTATTTGGTTTTTTTGTTTGTTTCTCTGTTCTTTCTTGCTTTCTTTTCGTTTCCTTTGTTGTTTTGTGCCCGTTTTGTTTTGTTCTTTGGGGTTTCTCTGTTCTTTTCATCTTTAAATGGTGGGTTGTTATTTGCAGTATACTTTGGTTATTAGGAGAGAAGTTGGTTTAGATATTTTTAAGTTTTCTAATTGGATGATTTTGTCCTAAATTCATTGCTTTATGCCCATTGTCAATAAGAGTTGTGGAAAGTCTTGAAAACAAGGTGCAAAGTAAACAATCTTCATTAACTACCTCTGAATCTGTCACAAATCATCAAGATCATCTCCTTTTGTAATGGTATATTTGTCCTAGGGCTATAGTGTTGTAAGATTTGAGTGAAAAATCTGATCCCCCAGAGGCTATTATGAGGTCCATGGTAGTTTTCAATCCAGAACAGATGTCTAACATCTGACATATTGAAAAAAATTTAAATGAAATATCTAAAACTCCAAGAGAAAATAAAAGAAAGAAAAAGAACTATCTAAAAGAAAAGAAGACTCAATATGAATGGGTGATTCCAGTATCTCTACCAGGGCTATGGACGCCTGACTAGAAGTAGAGCAATGCTGTGAGAAAACTAGAGGTATCTTCGTTGGGGCTATGGACACCTGACTGGCAGTGGAGCAATGCCCAAGATATCATTGCATAATAGCTAAATGGAATCAACTCATGTAGTTCAAATCTTGCACATTCTTGTTCAAAAGATGAGGAAAACTTTATAAAAGAGTGACGCACCATCAAGCACACACATAGATTCAGGGGTAGCCAGTGTTTATTTACATTTGAGATTCTAGCTGAACGTTTGTTGTTAAAACTGACCCAACTGGAGTTGTGATGTTCATAAACCTTGGGTTTTGGGTAGTTGGATCCTTCAGTTTCTTGAAAATGATTAAACCATTTTCCCAGCGGAGTCGCCGTTTGTTATGCCTTGCACAACCACCCCATTTTATTCTAGAACAAAATGGGTCCCCCTTTTCTTTTTTCCTTCGTCACCTTTGGTTGTTTGTTTGGTCTTGGGAGTTCTTTAATTTTTCCTCCTAGGTCTTTCTTTTGTTCTATCAAATTTTGGTTCTGCCTCAGCCAGGGTTGGGTTTCTTTTTGTTAAAATTCAGTGAAATGATAAAAAATGATATATTTTATATGCTTTTGAGGACTATTCCTAGAGGCATTTCTTTTCAGGATTAAATCATACATCTGATTTTTTCTCAAAGGAAGTCTATTAGAAAGCATACCTCAATCAGATCTGGCATAAAATTCCTCAAAGAAGAAAGTCGGTGAGACCCTTCTGTTGTCTTACCGACTAGCAGTGTATTCTATTCATTTGAAATACATTGGTCGCCCAGACATTTTAGTCGCCATGAGTTTTTATATATCTCGCCGACCAGAGGAGGCATCGCTGAAGGATTTTGGGTTCAACATAACGTCTTTTTGACTGGAGGAACTCCCACCGATAGAAGGATGTCATCGGGGTAATGTCTCACCGACAGGGTGAGGTCTCGCCGAAGCAAGGTGGCTTCGGCATAGGGTCCTACCGATAGATGAAAGTCTCAATGACAATTGTTCATGATGCCGTCAGCGGGGAGAAAAAATTACATTCGCTATAAGGTCTGGCCGAATGGTGGAAGTCTCAGAAAAAGGGTTTGCTTCGGGGTGATGTCTCCTCGACAAGGTAAAGTATCACCTAATGTTTGGTGCTTGGGGAGAGGTCTTGCCAACGGTGTAATGCTTTGCCAGAGGATTTTTCCTTCGGTGTAATGTCTTCCTAACAAGCGATGGTCTCGGTGATGGAAAAGGATATCGGTATGGCGCTTAGCGCCCGCTATGACCTCTTGCCGAATGCGGTGGTCTCGCCGATGAGTATATGGCTTTGGTAAGACCCTTGGCCAAATGGTTTTTCTTCGGTATGACCTCTTGTCAATTGAATGATGTTTTTCCAAGTGCGGATGCCCTACCGATGGGAACACAGTGGTGTAACTTTTAGGGGCTTGCTATGATGTCTGACCGATAGTGATTTTCTCGGCGACAATTTTGGGATATTGCTATGACTCTGGCCGCTCGCTATGAACTCTTGCTGACAGTGGTATGCTATGTCGATGCTGTTAAGAAATATAATTGCATTGGGGAGACACGGCTAGTGTCTCACCGACATGTGATTCTGTTTGAAGAAATTTTGACTTTCCAAAAAGCTTACTTCATATGTGTTCCACCAATCAGAGGAGGCTGAGGGCGAATGATTGGAAGTTTGACTGTGGTGACCGTCTAGGGAAGAAGATCAATGGAATGTGAGTGGTATGGATCTACTATGTGAATGAAGCGATGGATCGGCTCCGTGAACAATGGTGTGGAGATCTAACGGTAAAATCTGATGTTGCTTCTAGAGGAGGTAAACATGGAGAAATATCTCGAACGAGAGGAAAGCCGAAAGGAAGAAAAGGCCACGAGTCTCAGTGACAGTTGCGATATCTACTGGCAAAGGTAGATTGGTCTTAATGACTATACTGCAAAACATTCAAAGCAACTCTGATGGAAATTCTAGGGTGGACACAGAGGCCAGAAGTTAATGTGATGGTTGAAAAAGATCTAAGGGATACTCCTGAGGGTGATCCTTCACTGACATGGACATGGGGGATGCACATTGAATGCATCAGGAACTTTATTCCAAAAGATCTAAGGGCCGACCCTTCTAAGGAGGGATATTTTTGTGAAACCCTAAAATAAGGGCCAACTCATTCTTTTTGGCAGATGCTATATACGACACTTTTTGGAGGACCTTTCTAGTAGAAACAACAATTTAGAACAGAGGCAAGCAGAAGTAGGAGATACATAGGGAGAGATTTAAAAATAGTTTAGTAGGAATTTTCTGAAATATAGAGGGGACAAAACTGCATCTTGTTTCTTTGTAATGGGTTCTTCTTTTAGTCTTCTTAGTTAGGATTAGAAGGTAGAGAAACTCGAGAGTAGAAGGTAGTGATGTATCTTTCAAGTTTTCTTAGTGTAGATGGAGATGATTTGAAGACATGGATTTTCTGTTCATTGGTGATTGTGCCAGATTTGTAAATGTTGTTTATCTATTTTACAAACAGTAGAAGCAACCAGATTTAAATCTACTTCATATTGTGTTCCAGAATGGTATTTATCTTGGGTTAATCATTTGATTTGAAAGCTTTCAAGGAATGAAACTTTATTTTATGTTTTGTTTAAATGGTGATATGTAAGCTGCTATTGAACTTATCACTGTGAATGAATGAAACTATGTGTTAATCATAAGTTAATTTTGTTCTGCTATTTTTCTTAGGAATTCCTTGAAAGGTAACAAGTTTGGTTAAGTCGGATGAGTTATCATTCTCTCTAGCTCCAAAGCTTTGATCTAACTTTTTCTGTTTCTTTAAAAACCCTGGTTAAAGAAGGTTTAAATTTATGTTTGATCTTAGAACAATCCAGAAGCTCAACACTAGTAGGCCCCTTGAACATTATAGTTCACATCAACCATTGAGTGAAATCAACATAGTCGAGAACCGATTACCAAGACCTTGGGAGTTAGATATCCACGTGTTATTCTTTCTCTTTCAGGAGAGAAAAATAGTAATATTCTTCTATTTACTATTGCTATGCTGGTTTGACCATCAATAGAAGTTGGCACTAGAAGGAGGGCCCATAAGAGAAAAATGGATAATACTGGGTTGTTCTCACTAGAAAGGTCCCGTAGAGTTCTTCGATCAGCTGAAAATCCACCACCTTTGATAGAACTCAAGACCCCAATAAGACACAAGATTCACAAGACTGGGGAAACCATCATACCACCTTTGTCAGCTTTGTTCACTCTACCAGGATTTTCACCAATACCCCAGTGGATACCTATCAACCCACCACTGAATCCATCTCAAGTGCCATCATAGCTGGTTCAACCCATCCAACAGTTGGCTCAACCACCACCACCACTACCAATGGAATTTTTTCAGAATAATCCCTCTCCATTGGGGACTATTCCTGGAGGCTTTCATGATATGCCTAAGAATCCTGAGAAATTATGTCCCAAATACATTCATGGTGAATCAAGGAGTGTTGAAGAGTGCATACAAGCCTTTAAGGATGCTTGTACCAGAGCTTAGATAGCTCACCATGATGTAGTTTGTAGGTTGTTCCCTTATTCCTTAGGGGATAAGGTGTACAACTGGTATCTAAATCATCCACAAGGTTCTATTCTAAACTGGATAGGCCTGGAGAATGCTTTCATCAATCATTTAAGAGTTTATGTGGATCCAACCATTTTGTTCCATCAATTTGCTACCATTAGGAAGGAGCCATGTGAATCCTTTCCCTTGTTTAATACCACGTTTCAACGAATGTATAGGAGACTGCAGGACCCCTATCTAGTTGCTGAGAATAGTGCCATTCAAGCATACTTTAGAGTTATAGACCCTATGCTTGGCTTGTTCTTGTAAAGAACTTATCAACCAACATATATTGATTCCGTTTCTAAATTTTATCATCTACCCATCAAGCTGCAACAACAAATTAGCTCTCAATAAGGAAGTTTGTGAGGAGGTTTTCCTTCAATGGGGTATCAGATGCCTAGCCCAACGCCTTTATTCAATACCATCCCAGGAATGTCTCCTTCCCATTATGGACCTATTTCTGAGTTGTAGACTCAATCTCCTATTCCATTCTTTTCCAACGGATCTCCTTACTTCTTTACACAATCTCAGGCTCATCATAGTCTGCATGGTAATCATAACCAAACTGGAACACCAAATCATGTCGGTCAGCCACTTGTGGTTAAGAGTGTTGAAAGTGAAAAGACAGTTCAAATCACAAACGAGGTGGAGACCTTAAAGAAAACTCTGTCTCAAGTCACAAATGACATGGCTCAGCTTAGATTTAACCCTTCTCAAAACCAAGGTAATTATCCTCATCAGAGCAATAAAAATTAGGGTAATTATCAGAATAACTAGAATCACAGCCAGAGGGGTTATCAAGGCCAAAAATCCCCTAACCAAGGCTATCAAAATCAGAATAGAGGATATAACCAGAGGCCAAATACCAACCGACAATGGAATACAGGGCCAAATAACAGTGGAGTTTCTCACAATTATCAAGCTAATGAGGACATGACACATACTGTAAACGTGGCTGACCTTAATTTTATGACTAACTGGTGCAGGCTGCATGATACTACAACCCATTCTGAGGTAAACTGCCCTAAAATGGAGAAAGTCATGAATATGGCTTAGGCAGAGGCCCAAAAATTCCAAGGGAATTCAAATAAAGAAGGTGGCTCATTAGATACAACAATGACTTATGACCTCTTTGAAGAAGAACCTTCATTCCCAATGCAAAGTGAGAATGAACCAGAGGAAGATGCGTATGATGCCCAAGCCTTTCAGACAAAGGGAGGACACTTCCTAAGTAATCAAAATAAGGGTCCGTTCACTGCATCAACACCACCTAATACATTGTGCCTCTGAATCAAGGTGCTGATAATAACCCTCCTCCACCAAAAGGTCCACCTGACCTCCATGACAAAGGTAACTCACCTGGTGTTGTCAAAAGTAATGCAAGTTATAACATAGATATTGGTATTGTTTCTGAGATGCAAAAATAGAAAACCTCTTTATCAGACTTTGACATCCTAAAGTGGTGCCCTGGCCAATGAGAGATCGTGCTGAAAGCTTTGGAAGAAGCTGATAAATCAAAAGGGAGAACCAAGGTGGCACCTGCTACAGACATGAACACAACTTTGTACAGAAGCAAGGTAGGTACCCCACCATTTCTTTTAAGTTTAAGAATTTGTGGGAAGAATCTACATAATTGTTTGCTAGATTCAGGGGCTTCTGGCAATGTTATGCCATTTTCTATATGCAAGAAATTGGGATTGAACCCTATCCAAACAAACAAGAAGGTCATCCAACTTGATAAAACAAAAGTTAATGTAGTTGGAGAATTAAGAAATACACATGTGCAAGTAGGGTCTAACTCTAGGATTCAAACCAATATAGATGTTCAAGTAGTAGAATTTCCTAAGACTTATGGTATGCTATTGAGCAGAGATTTGATGAAAAGTATAGGGGGATATCTCTCCCTCGACTTTTCATATATGTGGCTACCATGGAGGGGAGTCCCTACGTAGATTAGGATTGAAAGTGAACCTCGCCTCAAAAATGTCATCACTGAATATGATTATCCCAACGAGGTAGCTTATTTGGAAACTGATATAGGGGTTTATAAAAGAGAGGAAATTTTAAAATTTTTGTTTCTTGATTCTAAAGACATGTCAATACAAAAATTTCCTAATCCCATGATTAATGAAAATCAACAGGCATTGATCAGGAAGTTGCAACAGGATCAGCTGGTCTTGGGGGAAGATATCAATTTTCAGAGTCTTCTACTCCCTAATTGGTGTAGGGTACACTACCAAAATCATTTAGAATCTACCTGCCAACCCTGCATCAGTATTTTAAATCATTTTTCCCAAACCAAGGGAACTAGCCTAAGTCACCTTGAGGTTGTTTCAGATCACTTTTCGTTTGAAGCCAAAAACACAATAATGTTAACCAGGGATAATATACCTTCAAAGGAAGTCCCTCCTCAAATTGAACTTATCCCGATCACAATACTAGACCAACATAGTTACGAAGAACAACCCCAAGGTCTGTTTGATATCCCTGCACTCACAAGTATAAGGAAACCCAAGGGATTAATCAAAGATACAAGTGATTGTTAGAAGGATAGCCATGGATTACATGATATGTCTGAGTAGGAATTGGAAATTGCACCTGCGGAACCTATTGGACACCCCTTCCCAATATTTGATGCAAAGGATCGAGTGCCCCCACCTATGGCTCATCTTATCCAAACACCCATAATAACCTCAATGGGATCAACCCTGACTCATGATCATCTATGGACCCTCACGTTTGATGGATCCAAGTCCAAAACAGGCTACAGTGTTGGGATTGAATTAACCAGCCCGAAAGGGAAAACTTTCTTTGCTTCTTATAGGTTGCAGTTTAGATGCACTAACAACATAGTAGAATATGAAGCATTAGCTTGGGGGATGATGTTCGCACATAAGAAGAAAGTTACTGCCTTGATGGTTAAATGAGATTTAGAACTAGTTATCAAGCAAGTGCAAAGCTAGTGCACATGTCACAAGAAAAGGATGGAAGCATATAGAAATCGGGTATGTAACCTGATTGAAGACTTTGATGCTTTTGGGATTAGTTTAATCCCTCAAGAGGAGAATCAAATAGTTGATTCATTAGATATTTTCAGAAGTAATTTGGAACCCATGCAAGGCTCCAAGCTTAAGAGATTCTCAGTAGAATTGATATCCACCCCAGCTGTTCTTGATAATGTCAGGAACTTTCATGTCTTTGATGATGATCGACATATCCTTGCTTTTCTGGCAAGCTCAGATATTTTTGAAGGACAGATCATCGATGAGTCCAATAAGGATTAAGGAGATTGGAGCCCCAAAGACTGTGATACAGAAAGGGTTCTCAATTTAAAAAGTAATAGCATTCCAAAGGGAATGGTGGCCTTAGAAATAATTTTTGATTCAGACCCAAGGGCTTGGGAAAAAACATCAATCGAGGATAAAGGAGGTGAGTATGAAACTGTTAACCTAGCTGATTCTGGCCCTGGAAGAAATGTTTACATAGGGAAAGATTGTTCTAAAGCAATCAGAAAAGACATACTAAGGGCATTGAAGAAGGATAATGCTGCAATAGCTTGGGGGTATGAAGATCTAAAATCATTTGATGCTTCTGTAATGACTCATACTATTCCTTTGAAGCCTGAAGCTAAACCATTTCAGCAGAAACAATGTACTGTCAACACCCTGATTGAACCAATGATCTTTGAGGAAGTTTAGAAATTGCTTTCTGCAAGAATAATCTTCCCTGTACGACATTCAACATGGGTGGCTAACTTGGTTCTAGTCCATAAGAAAAATGGAGAGATCAGGCTATGTGTAAATTTTAGGAATCTGAATAGAGCTTTAGAAAAAGACAACTATCCACTCCCTTCACTGCACAAAGTCTTGCAGACTGGCAATGGGTCTCAGATGATATTATTCTTAGATGGTTATTCTGGATACAATCAGGTGATTGTTAATCATGAAGAAAGGATGAAGATGACCTTCACTACTAAGTGGGGAACATTTTCTTACAGAAGGATGCCATTTGGTCTGATAAATGCTGGAGCAACCTTTCAGCATGCCATGCATGTAGCATTTAAAGATTTGATTGGTAAATGCATCATCGTCTACATGGATGACCTAACAGTATTCTCTAAAGATAGACTAAATCATGCTGTAGACTTGGCTAAAGTTCTTCAAAGATGTATCCAGTATGGTATCTCTCTGAATCTGAAAAAGTGTGTGTTTGGAGTTTCTAAAGGGAAAATTTTGGGACACATAATCTCAGAAAGAGGAATATCGATCGATCCAGACTGAGTTGAGTCCATTCTGAAGATAACCAGGCCAGGAAACAAGAAGGAGATGAGATCTTTCTTTGGAAAGATCAACTTTGTGAGAAAGTTTATCACAGGTTTTGTAGAAATTGTAAAGCCATTGATTGAAATGATGAAGAAAGATGATGTAATAGAATGGAGTAACGTGGTAAAGGCTACATTTTCTCAAGTCAAACAATCCATTTCAGAAGCACCAGTCCTCACCAGCCCTGACTACTTGAAGCCATTCTATATTTATTCTTTTGCTTCTGAACATTCTTGTGAAGCTGTCCTAACTCAACGAAGAGAAGAGGGAGAGGAGAGGCCAATTGCTTTCATGAGTTCTCCGTTTAAGAATACCGAAGTTAAGTACCCACCTCTTGAAAAACAAGCTTTTGTGTTGGTTAGATCTGTCAAGAAATTCAGGCATTACATCCTGTGAAGTCAAATTATTATTGTAGTTGTTGATGTTGCTGTAAAGTCTGTACTCATCCAGAGCGAGTTGGGAGAACGAAGGGGGAAATGGATGGCCATTTTGCAAGAGTTTGATCTGGAGATTCACCCTATGAAACTTGTCCAAGGTCTAGGCCTGTCTAAATCCATAGCCGAGGTTGGTGAGAACATTATTTGTCAGCAATACACAACAAGGTCCTTTCCCAATGACCCTTGGTATGCCAATATCATCTATTTCATGCTTAATAATCGGTGCCCAAAGGGAATGAATACAACTCAAAGTAGAGCCCTGAGAATGAAGAGCTCCCATTATATGCTCAAAGGAGGATTGTTATATAGGAAGAATTTCTAGGGAGTTTACCTACGATGCCTTGATCAGCAAGATGCTAAACATGTGATCGATGAATTTCATGGGAAACATGGAAGAGGCCATGGCTCTGCAGATTCATTAGCACATCAGATCCTTAGATCTAGTTATTATTGGCTGTGTGTGTTCAAAGATGTCCACCAACATGTGAGAACATGTCACATATGTCAAATTTTTACATGAAAAGAATGCCATTCAGCCATGCCATTGCACCCTGTTTATGAGGTGAGGCCATTTTCCCAATGGGCACTAGATTTTATTGGGGTAATTAACCCAAATTCTTCTGCAGGAAACAAATTTATTTTGACTGCCATGGATTACTACATGAGATGGGCAGAGGCTATACCTTGCAAGATTAGCACAACAAAGGTAGTAATCAAGTTCCTCACCAAATGCATCACAACTAGGTTTGGAGTACCCTTTGCATTGGTTTGTGACAATGGCTCTTCCTTTTCTTCGCCTGAGTTCATTTCATGGGCTTATGATCACAAAATTGTTTTAAAGTATTCTTCAAACTATTACCCACAAGGAAATGGAGTTGCAAAATCAACTAATAAGAATCTCTTAGGGATAATTAAAAAACTGTTAGAGAACAATCCTATGGACTGGCATACCCAGCTAAGATTTGCATTATGGGCAGATAAGACTAGGATCAAGGCTACTTTAAAGACTTCACCATTTAAGCTAGTGTATGGCCAAGAGCCTGTGTACCCTATTCACTTGCAAATACCTATCCTTGAGTTTGTGTAGAAATTTTACTCTAATGATGATAGGATAGAAGATTAGCTACCTTGTTGAAATTAGAAGAACAAAGCGATGCCACCTTGCAACAATTCCTTAGACACCAGGGTGTTGTCAAACGTTTGTTTGACAAAAGAGCCAAAATCAAGGCTTTCAGAATATTAGACCTTGTTCTACTATGGGATAAAGCTAATGAAAAGAAGGGCAGCCACTAGAAATTTGATAAGCTCTGGTTGGGTCCCTATCAAATTGCTGAGATCCTAGGAGAAAATGATTTCTAGCTAAGTAGTTTAATAGGAGAACCTGTTCCATTGCCTGTCAATGGAAAATTTCTTAAACATTACTTTGAGTCGTGAAGTTTGGTATTTTTGCTAGGCTGTGCATATGTAAATATTTTGTTGTTCCGCTTGTAAATAGTCTGTTTGTTTTGTGTTTGTAAATAGTTTGTTGTTATGCTTGTAGTTAGTTTTGTTGTTTGTTTCTTTGTTCTTTCTTGCTTTGTTTTCGTTTCCTTTGTTGTTTTGTGCCTGTCTTGTTTTGTTCTTTGGGGTTTCTCTGTTCTTTCCATCTTTAAATGGTGGGTTCTTATCTGCAGTATACTTTGATTATTAGGAGAGAAGTTGGTTTAGATATTTTTAGGTTTTCTGATTGGATGAGTTTGTCCTAAATTCGTTGCTTTATGCCCATTGTCAATAAGAGTTGTGGAAAGTCTTGAAAACAAGTTGCAAAGTAAACAATCTTCATTAACTACCTCTGAATCTGTCACAAATCATCAAGATCATTTCCTTTTGAAATGGTATATTTGTCCTAGGGCTATAGTGTTGTAATATTTGAGTGAAAAAATCTGATCCCCCAGAGGCTATTATGAGGCCCATGGTATTTTTCAACCTAGAACAGATGTCTGACATCTAACATATTGAAAAAAATTTAAATGAAATATCTGAAACTCCAAGAGAAAAGAAAAGAAAGAAAAATAACTATCTAAAAGAAAAGAAGACTCAATATGAATGGGTGATTCCAGTATCTCTACCGGGGCTATGGATGCCTGATTGGCAGTAGAGCAATGCTGTGAGAAAACTAGAGGTATCTCCATCGGGGCTGTGGATGCTTGACTGGCAGTGGAGCAATGCCCAGGATATCATTGCACAACAACTAAAGGGAATCAACTCATGTAGTTCAAATCTTGCACATTCTTGTTCAAAAGATGAGGAAAAATTTATAAAAGAGTGATGCACCATCAAGAACACACATAGATTCAGGGGTAGCCAGTGTTTATTTACATTTGAGATTCTAGCTCAACCATGGTTGTTAAAACTGACCCAACTGGAGTTGTGATGTTCATAAACCAGGAGTTCTGGGTAGTTGAATCCTTCCATTTCTTGAAAATGATTAAACCATTTTCCCAGCCGAGTCGCCATTTGTTATGCCTTGCATAACCATCCCATTTTATTCTGGAACAAAATGGGTCCCCCTTTTCCTTTTGCTTTCATCACCTTTGGTTGTTTGTTTGGTCTTGGGAGTTCTTTTGTTTTCCTCCTAGGTCTGTCTTTTGTTCTGTCAGATTTTGGTTCTGCCTCAGCCAGAGTTGGGTTTCTTTTTGTTAAAATTCAGTGAAATGATAAAAAAATGATATATTTTATATGCTTTTGAGGACTATTCCTGGAGGCATTGCTTTTCAGGATGAAATCATACATCTGATGCTTTTCTCAAAGGAAGTCTGTTAGAAAGCATACCTCAATCGGATCTGGCATAAAATTCCTCAAAGAAGAAAGTCGGTGAGACCCTCCTATTGTCTTGCCGACTAGCAGTGCGTTCTATTCATTTGAAATACATCGGTCACCCAGACATTTCAGTTGCCATGATTTTTCATGTATCTTGCCGACCAGAGGAGGCCTCGCTGAAGGATTTTGGGTTTGGCATAACGTCGTGCCGACTGGAGGAAGTCCCACCGATAGAAGGATGTCATCGGGGTAATGTCTCACCGACGGGGTGAGGTCTCGCCGAAGCAAGGTGGCTTCAACATAGGGTCCCTTCGACAGATGAAAGTCTCACCGATAGTTGTTCACGAGGCCGTCAGCGGGGAGAAAAATTTACATTCGCTATAAGGTCTGGCCGAATGGTGGAAGTCTCGGTGAAAGGGTTTGCTTCGGGGTGATGTCTCCCTGACAGGGTAAAGTCTCGCCAAAATGTTTGGCACTTGAGGAGAGGTCTCATCGATGGTGTAATGTTTCGCTGGAGGATTTTTCCTTCGGTGTAATATCTTCCCAACAAGCGATGTTATCGGTGATGGAAAAGGATATCGGTATGACTCTTAGAGCCCGCTATGACCTCTTGGGAAATGTGGTGGTCTCGTCGACGGGTATATGGCTTCGATAAGACCCTTGGCTGAATAGTTTTTCTTTGGTATGACCTCCTGCCGACTGAATGATGTCTTACCGAGTGCGGATTCCCTGCGAATGGGAACACAACGGTGTAACTCTTAGGGGCTTGCTATGATGTCTGGCCGATAGACATTGTCTCGGCGACAATTTTGGGATATCGCTATGACTTTGGCCACTCGCTATGAACTCTTCTTGATAGTTGTATGCTATGCCAATGCTGCTGAGAAGTATAATCGTATCGCGAAGACACGACTTGTGTCTCACAGACATGTGATTCTGTCTGAAGAACTTTTGACCGCCTAAAAAGATTACGTGGTATGTGTTCCACCAGTCAGAGGAGGCTAAGGGTGAATCATTGGCAGTGTGACTGTGGTGACCATCATGGGAAGAAGATCAATGAAATGTGAGCGGTATGGATCTACTCTGTGAATGAAGTGATGGATCAGCTCGGTGAACAATGGTGTGGAGATCTAACGAGAAAATTTGATGTTGCTTCCAGATGAGGTCAACATGCAGAAAGATCTCAAACAAGAGGAAAGCCGAAAGGAAGAAAATTCCACGAGTCTTAGTGACAGCTGCGATATCTACTGGAAAAGGCAGATTGGTCTTAATGACTATACTGTAGAACATTCAAAGCAGCTCTGATGGAAGTTCGAGGGTGGAGATGGAGGCCAGAAGTTAATGTGATGGTTGCAAAAGATCTAAGGGATACTCCTGAGGGCGATCCTTCACCAACATGGACATGGGGGATGCACATTGAATGCATCAGGAACTTTATTCCGAAAGATCTAAGGGCCGAACCTTCTAAGGAGGGATATTTTTGTGAAACCCTAAAATAGGGGCCAACACATTCTTTTTGGTAGATGATATATACGACACTTTTTGGAGGACCTTTTTAGTAGAAACAATAGTTTAGAACAGAGGCAAGCAAAAGTAGGAGATGCATAGCGAGAGATTTAAAAGCAGTTTAGTAGGAATTTTCTAAAAGATAGAGGGTACAAAACTACATCCTGTTTCTTTATAATGGGATCTTCTTTTTGTCTTCTTAGTTAGGATTAGAAGGTAGACAAAATCAAGAGTAGAAGACAGTGATGTATCTTTCAAGTTTTCTTAGTGTAGATGGAGATGATTTGAAGACATGGATTTTCTGTACACTAGTGATTGTGCCAGATTTGTAAATGTTGTTTATCTGTTTTACAAATAGTAGAAGCAACCAGATTTAAATCTACTTCATATTGTGTTCCAGAATGGTATTTATCTTGGGTTAATCATTTAATTTGAAAGCTTTCAAGGATTGAAATTTTATTTTATGTTTTGTTTAAATGGTGATATGTAACCTGCTGTTGAACTTAACACCGTGAATGAATGAAATTGTGTGTTAATCACAAGTTAATTTTGTTCTGCTATTTTTGTTAGGAATTCCTTGAAAGGTAACAAGTCTGGTTAAGTTGGATGAGTTATCATTCTCTTCAATTCCAAAGATTTGATCTATCTTTTTCTGTTTCTTTGAAAACCCTAGTTAAAGTAGGTTTAAATTTATGTTTGATCTTAGAACAATCCAGAAGCTCAACACCAGTAGGCCCCTTGAACATTATAGTTCACATCAACCATTGAGTGAAATCAGCATAGTCGAGAACCGATTACCAAGACCTTGGGAGTTAGATATCCATGTGTTATTCTTTCTCTTTCAGGAGAGAAAAATAGTAATATTTTGTTTACTGTTGTTGTGCTCGTTCGACCATCAATAGAGAGATGTGCTATTTGATAAAATAAAACACTGAAATAACTGAAACCCAACATTGTGTTTTCAAAATTGCAATTATTTTGTGCACTTTTTTTTTGTCATGAGAAATTTAAATGTAATTTTTTCCCAAATTGAAAGTCCTTATAAATTTTGAGAAAGATTTTCAATACATTCAGACTGTCTATATTACAAAAGCGCTTGAAGACATTATTTTTGTTTAGTAATAATGCATGTTGGGAAACCCTAGATGTTGTAAAACAAGCAATGGATATAGTGTTGTAAAACCCTGTGCAAGTGAGAAGAGATAGTGTGTTTTCCAACATTGCAAATAATGTGAGCATTTTATTTGTTCGAATCGGATAAAGAAACCGAAATGACATTTGGATTGTAGCAAAGAGTTGTTCAAAAAATTTAAAGTGTACTTCCTTACATTCTTGGAGTAAGGAAATAAAACTCTTCATAACGAACTCACTGAAATGGGACAGTGTGTTTTCCAACACTGCAAACAATCTATAACAAAACTGTGCCTTGCAGGTATCATAATACCTATTGTTTTCCAATTTCATTACATTCTTTGCTCCTCATTTTTCTATTTGCAAATAATGGTTTCAAATGCCACATTTTTTTGGGATTTTGTCCATTCCATTCAACCTTCTTTTTCGTTGGGGCGTTTCATTCCAATTAGATGAAAAAAGTGAAATGACATTTGGACTATAACGGAAGACAAAACCAAACGTCCAGGAAAGGTAGGTAATAGTTAACTAACATATGACAGTGTGTTTTCCCACACTTTAAACAGTCTATAATACTGTGCCTTCCAGGTTTCCTAATACATGTTGTTTTCCAATTTCATTACATTCCTACTATCTAAATCACAAAAGGTTCTCCACACAATCACAAAACATACCAAATTAAGTTCAAGGGTGAGTAACCATTTGGGTTGTTACTTTTAAAGGGTTTTACAACAGTCAGAGTTTTAGGAAACACTATGTTTTCCAAAACGACAGTGTATAAAATGGTGGCAAAAATGGGATGTCATCTAGGCTTTTTGCTTTTTGAAAATTATGATTTCGAATGCCATGTTTTGTGCTTTTTTCTCCATTCCAAATAACAATGTGAACTATGGAAAACATAGGACAGTGTGTTTTCCAACACTGCAAACAATCTATAACATTGTGACTTGGAGGTTTCATAATACTTGTTGTTTTCAAATTTCATTACATTCCTACTATCTAAATCACAAAAGGTTCTCCACACAATCACAAAACATACCAAATTGAGCTTAGGGGTGAGTAACCAATTGGGTTGTTGCATCTAAAGGGTTTTACAATAGTCCGAGTTTAGGGAGACAATGTGTTTTCCAAAACGACAGTGTATACAATGTTTACAAAAATGGGATGTCATTTGGGCTTTTTTCCATTTGAAAATTATGATTTTGAATGCCACTTTTTGCACTTTTTTATCCATTTCGAATAACAATGTGAACAATGGCGACGTTCTTGGTTTTTTGTGGTTTCAAAATATAACATTTCATTGCAGAACCCACATTGCATTTTCCAACCTCATAATATATTTTACATGGATTCTACTTTCTATAAACGTTATTTAGTAATTTCACTCATATTTCCATAATGGGTTATTTCTTATTTCATTCGACAATGGAAAAATTCAAAAACCAGCATACGGGGAGGAAACGAAATAAAAATTTAAAATCCCTCGACACAAAAAAACATTATTAGACCTGCATTTCAAATAAATAACCCTTTTCCAAATGAAAACCCCGCAACATTCAAAATAAGAATGTGAACAGTGGCCATGTTTTGGGCTTTATGTGATTTTCACAAGATAACATTCCATTATAAAACCCACGTTGCGTTTTCCAACTTCGTAATATATTCCGCATGGTTTGTGTTTTCTATAAACCTTATTAAGTTATTTCACTCATATTTCCACAATGGGTTGTCATCTATTTCATTTGGTAGCCGCAAATTTTCAAAACCAATAGATGGGAGGAAATAAAATTAAAAAACCCTCAATGGAAAATCACAAAACAAAAACCCAGCAACAAATAGTCATTTGTTTCTTTAGTGTTCATTCCAGAATGGAAAAATGGCACATATACAAAGTAGATATACATACCTTAGGGAGCTTTGAATGCCCACAACTCTTCTCGTTGCTCTCTACCAAAATGCTACTTACCAAAAATGGAGAAAATGGGACCTCATCTGGGATTTTTGATATGTGCAAATAATGGTTTCGAATGCCACGTTTTTGGATTTTTGTCCATGCCAAAAAATTATTTTGAAAACCCGCTGGCGTTGACATGTTTTCTCGGTGACAGGACAGGAAACGCCATGATGGACTTAACGTCCAGCCATCAAGTCTTTCTGCCTCCCTATTTTCTGTCTGGCCACCTTTTCCGTCACGGGTCTTTTGTCCACCATGGGCCATGGGGTATGTGGGTACAATAAAACATATTATATATGTTATATACATAGGTTCTTTTTTTCCAGGAGTTAGCTTTCTCCGTTAAATTTTATATAACTTACTCGAAAACAAACTATATTTTTTTCCTTCTTTAAAAAGAACATAAAAAAGAAACTATGTTTTGTCAATTATATTTATTCCTAATACTCACATCACTTTTGACCATTTAGCCATTTCTATAGTAATTATGATGAATAGTGTTATATTTTAATATTAATATATCAAAAGTATATTATACAATTTATAAAAAAAGTAATGGAAGGGAATCATATCTCACAAGTTTAAATTGAAGTAAAAAAGATAAAATAAAAGTGGTTAAATTGCTAAGTTGCTAGGGCTATGTTGGTAGGATAAGGGGGATCACAATCAAATAGGTGACCTCACACATTCAAGTGGTCCTAGCTATTAGTAATGGGCTCTCAACCTCTAGTGGCATCATCTTGGTCTTCATCTTTGACTTTCTGATCGGTAACACATATAGGTGAGATGGCAAGGGCCGAATTGGGAAATTTCCTAGTGTTTGACTAGCTAAATGTCCATGCTAGGAGATAAAGGAGTGACCACATGGTAAAGGAATCTAGTTGAGGATGTGGAGTGCAATGAGAACCATGATGACCTTGTTTGGAATTATGGTTGCAAGCACATTAATGTCATGTGGTGGAGAGGCGTACCCTTGTGGTGGAGAAGAATTATTGCTAGTAGGGGAAGGAGGAATGTGAGCAACTTTATAGGGGTTGTTGGTCTAGTGTTCAATTAAAGTCTACAAATGATTGACTTGTTGAGCCACCTAGTTATCTTGGACCTATATCTACAACATAATATACAAATAGATACCACCTTTATCATACATGGAAAATTAATTATATATGGTTAGACCAACAAAGAAAGTAGAATTTATACCTTCATAAATTGAAAATGGCATGTATACTCTAATCGTGTCATATTTGGGTGTATTTAGCTAGTATCCTAGGCTAATCATCTAAAAGAATCATATGCCACAAGAAAGGCTCAAGGTGGAATGAATTAAATAAATCATGTATCAAAAACCAAGTGAATTGGGCCCAAGGATAGAACCAAAAGAGACAATTAATTGTTTTTAAAAATCCACAAAAGGGATAATGCGAAGTTGACACTCCTAGATGAGCTAGTTGAGATCCTAATAGAGAATATACCAAGTAATGTGATCTAGCTTGGTCTCAACCATTTTTTTTTCAAACCATTTAAAACCAGCATCTCCATTGAGATGTAGAGGGTTGAAGATTCCATGTCACATTGAGCTTGGGAACCATAGGGAGATGATGAGAAATTCATTAATATCCTTTACAGGATTTGTAGCTCTTAAAAGGAGTATTTGGAAACCACTTTTAATCCTTCTACCAATTCTTTATATAGTAGATTCCCTCCTCTTGAACTATTTTTGAGGGAATTAAATCCAAGATAGTCTCATATGACTTTGTATCTTGATTGATAAACTTGATTTTGACTTTAAAATCTATCCAAGATAGTCAAATCTTAGTATTAGTATTTTTAGAGAACAAAAAATTAGTACAAGCCCCACTTCTTTATAACCCTGAGGATTGGACCAAGAGCTTCTAGTAAGAGTTCAATCCTAGCAAGTTATCACATGATACCATCATCGAGAATGTTGGTTGAAAGAGATCCCAATTTTGAAATTGTTCCCATTCCAAATGATCCATTAATTGATGGATTCCCAAGCATGTTAGATGTTCTTAGCAACAAAGGTTCCTTGAATTAACATTGGTTCTTTGATGATGAGGATGGTGTAAAAACCCACACTATGCGAAGGATTGTGGCTAGATGGAGTACCAAAAGCAATATAATGTTAGATAATGTTTATTTAGTCTTCTTGACCCTCCAATGCATGGATGATCCATTTGGCACAAAAATATAGTCCCTACCTATAATTATTAATGAACCAAGGCCACCAAAGTCTTGTGGGAGGAAAAAAATCATAGGTGACTTAGTGAAATCCTTTTGTGTTATTTGATGAAGCACAAATAAAATCCACGAGGACCCGCTCTAGTGTCTAATAAGAGAGTTTGGAACCTGGACCCAACAAGATGAGTAGTAATCATGAGTGTCAATGAGCATTTTGGAGAGAATATAGTAATTGTGAGTGACAATGAGAACTTTGGAGAGAATATAGAATTTCCTTATAAGGGAAAGGGGTTTAACAATCCAAATGTGTAACTTCTTTTCTATACATGAAAGAATAGCTTGCAACAAAGTAGTAGAGGGAGATTGGAAAGAAAAGATGATGCCTAAAATTTTAAATATCTCATCATGATTGACTCATTCTAGAGCTATAGTCTTTAAGTCAATTCGACCTAGAAAGAAAATATTGGCAATAGCATTGAGTTTTTTTTCATTGAATACTAGATTTAAAAGGAAGAAAAAAAGTGTTGAGATATTGCAAGACTTGGTTGACATTATTTTTTTCTTCTATGAGAGTGGGGAAGGAATCATTGGTAAATTGGCCATTAAAAAGTTGAGAAGAAGATCTGGGAAGATAAATACCCTTGACCCTTCATTAGAGATAGCATTGGATGACAAGTTGCCAAATCCTTTTGTAGCCAAAATATGGAGTTTTCAAGCCAAGGTCTAGTCCTTTCTAATAGACCAAAAAATCCCAAATGAGGGATATTATTGTCCAATAATATTGAAGTAAGCAATAGCATTTGTACTACCTAGATAAAGTTGGGACCAAAGCTCAACACTTCAAACATGGATAGAATGAAAGGCCATCCAATACAATCATAAATTTGGGAAAAATTATTCTTGATGAAGATAAACTATAGCTAAGAAAAACTAGTCCATTCCATACCTTCCCAAACAATAATGATATTATCAACAATGTAGTGGCCTTGATAAATCAAATTTTATCTAGTTGAAAGAAAACTGGAAGTAAATGTAATGTCCCCTTCTTAGTACTAATCAACATGGTGACCATTAGCCTATTTCTTGAGTTCCTGTAGGCTAATTGGTGGTGGTAAGAGGACTCCAAAGATCTTGAAGAGCTTGGTTTTGATTTTCTTTGGAAAATGATAGTGATATTGAGCTCAGTTGGTGATGTGGATTGTAGTGACACTTTCATAAGAATTTTCAGCTAAGGAGTGAAACTCTATGATAGACCTGTACCTATCTAATTTTCTTCTTTAAAAAGGTTGTTTGAAGACTCCTATGTCATTCCAATGTTGGTTTGAGTTATTGGGAGAAGTATTTTACATGTTGGGTGATGGATTTTGGTGGTTCTTGGTTTCCTTGGCTTGTGAATAGTGAGATACAGTCTTGCTACAACTCCTAAATTTATTTTTAAACCTATAACAATTAAATTTAACACCATGTATAGGTGATTGGAGGAACTGGAAGCATATTGGAACTATCGCTATAGTTGAAAGGTTTCTTTGTACATGTTTTGGTGACTATTATTAAAGTTTATTTTCTTTTTGGGATTGTAACAACCCATTTTTAGACTTGCTAGTATTCAAATTTGTTTATAAGATCTATACAAATGTTGAGTTGGGCATATGTGATCTTCATTGCTCAGTAATGACTCTAAATCGAAAGTATTTACCTTTGGTTATTCTACAAAATTTGAATCTAGCATGTGGGTACACCATGAGGTGTTTATTCAACATTTGTAATTGTATAAAACATGAAATTATTCTAAATTTCTAAATAAGACTTTACACCAGTTCTATGTATGTTCACTATTTAAAAATTTATGTTTTTGATTATATAAATAGGGATTAGGGCCCTGATCTTGTACAAAAACAATAAAATAGTCTAGAGAAAAAAGCCACTAAACAAAAAAATAGAGGAGACAACCAAGGAAACAAAATTACATCTCCTCTCCCCAAACAAGAGGTAGCAAAGAGGAGCCACCAACCAGAAACAACCCAGAAGTAACTAAAAAAGCACAACACTAGAAAAGGAGCTAGGAACCACTGACTTGTTTAACCAAAACAATGACCTTCTTAGACTTTTTCTTTCGATTCACAACTGTCCACGCTAAATCAGAAACATGATCAGAAATAGTTAGATCAAAAGGGGAAGAATCCTCTTCAAATTAACTAACAAGTGGAACAAAAGAAGCATCAGGTGAAGCTTCCAAATCCATGAATGAAGTAGTAGGATTTGAAGTAAAGCCATCCTTTTTTAGCACAAAAGTCTAAGCAAGGGCCTTAGGGGAGGCAACACACACAATAGGAGCAACCACATCCAAAAATAGCCCATCAAAATCCATAGGAGGAGCAACACCATCAACAACAGGAATATTCTTCAAAGTAGGAGTAGTAGGGGCCTCAGGGGAGGCAACACACCCAAAATTAGGAGAATCCTTGTCCAAAGAAAGCACAATAGAAGCCATATGAATATTCGTTCATGTAGAAGGAGAGGGGGATCTTGAATCTTCTCCATCAGAAGAAGAGTTAGCAATAGGGTGCACTATTAAATGCTTACATAAAGAGTTCTTCCATTCAGTAAAGGATGGAACAGAACAAGAACTTACATAAATATCATCTCATGCACAAAGTAGAAAACTATTTGATGAAATGTGGCCTTATGGAATGCTATGATTACTGAATATGTAGAAAATAGATATGTTGAAGAGACTTTAGAAAATCTTAAGAAATTGTGAATCATGTGTAAAGTTAGATTCTACAACTTGGGTTAAGATGTCCACTTTTGGAAATATGAGTAGTCATTCGTTGGGTCACGTCCAATATTTGAAGGTGAAATGTTGCCCCAGTGTGTGATTAGAAGAGTCATCAAGGAGTTACAAAACATCAGGAAAGGAAAAGAATTTTTTAAGCCATGTGTGAATATTTATTATCATGTTTATTGTCTATCCATTATCCTAGGCATGCGATTTTGCAAGTGGTTTCTTGCCTTGTGTTTTAGGTTACCACTATGGTTTTCCCTCTCTTAAGTCTCTATAAATTGGAGCCATGAGATGGTGGTTTTATGTTGAGTATTTTTCAACTAATAAGGTGTTTCCAAATTGATAATAGAATAGAAGTAAAGTGTATTGTTGTGTATCTCTTTATTGAAAATCAATAATATACTTTCCCTCTTTCTCATGTGGAGATTTTTACTGAACGTGGGTTTCTCCACATAAATTTGGTGCCTCTTATGGTTTACTAACTTAAATTACATTATTTTTGAATGTGTAATCACACATATATCTCATTTGGTCAATCTAATATTTAGATTTGTAATCATATTCATAAGTTGTTAATGTAGTTTAATTTCACCTTTTTATCAACAAATAAAAAACCAATTAATCTTTCTATCTACATGAGATAACTGATCATAAGTGTCGTAATTAATGGAATAGCTAGATGAGATGGAATAGAGGTGTTTGGAGTAGTGTGGAATGTAGAACATCCCATATGTACTATAAATTAGGGCACAAAGGTTAGTGTTTATAGAATTGGTGGAGAGGTGGCATAGTAATACTATTACATTCTACTTTCCTATTGGGGAGATTATCATAAATTTGGAGGATGTATGGTGGATACTTTGGATCCTAATCTGTGAGAACATAATATATTACTAAGCTTGGGATCCAAAGGGTGCACTAGAGAGTTTTTTAAAGAGTTCCTTCTTTGCACAAGACTATCACTAGAAATGGATGCCTACATAGAATTGGTGGAGGAGAATCCACTAGTGTTTGTTGTAGTTGTCATTTCCACAATGCTTTGACAAGATTAGTTCCTTCACCCCCATTGAATTAGTAATATGTGTAGCAAACATGAGAGCAAAGGGTAGAGATTTTGTGTGAGGGCCATGCATTCTAACATAAATATAAGAGACCTCCACATGTATACATATATAGATGGTAAAAGTGTGGGAAAAATGACACTACTATGGATGTAGGCATGAGGGCACATAGTAATATTGAGGCCTATACAAGATGTATTAGAGAGGGTAGAGGGTGAACCTTATTTTTTATTATTATTGAAGGATATTATGGTATAAACACTTTATATTCCTATACTACTAGATATGGGCCCTAGAAGACACCACTACTTGATAGAGTAGTATAGGCTCAACAGAGTACAAAGATAGTTTAATATATATTAGGGGATCCTCATAGAGGGGATGGTTTCATTCACATAGATGGTGATGTGGGTTAGTGGGGGATATGAGTTGATTCATAAATGACATGTGAGATGGAGGCACCTAGTACATTTTATTGTTGGATGAATGGGAGGATATTGTATATTTATGGGTAAATGTAGATTATAGGGTTTGGTGGTGATAGTGGAAATTAGTCAAATTGATAATTCCTCACTAGAAAGAGGCACATGACCATAATAAATGCCATAATAGTAGAGGTGAAATGGAGGAAGAAGGGTGGGTTTGGTAGATCACAAGTACAAGCCTAAGAATAAGAAAAGATATATATGATGGATACAAATGGTTAGGAGGTATAGTAGTCCCTAACAAGGAAGGATTCAATGGGGTATCCAAGAGGACAATAGGAAGATAGCCTCCAAATAAGGTTTGCTACATCTCTTCCATAATTTATTGACATCAAGTAGATTCACACATAATAACAATACTTATGTTATATTGTTATTGGTGTGACATATTATTTCAAACAAAATAAGTGGTTGCATCTTCCATTGATTATTTTCATAGTCAATTCTAAGAATTTAAAAATAATAATTTATACTATGTATCACACTAATACAATAGGGCCTCTCATACATCCATGAATACCACCATTTGATTCATTGTTTGGTTACTTACCTCATAGTCTCTTCATTGTTGATTTGGGATAGTCATTTTAGAATTTATATTCAAAGGTTATCAAATATGAATAGTTCATTGATATTATTTAAAAAATAATATCTAAATATAAAATAAATTGAAGGGGTTTAGAACTAGGTAAAGGATGTGGAATGAATGACATCACATGGAAAATAATTTCCAAGTTAGAGATCGTGTTTTGATGTACTTACAAAATAAAAGGTTCCAAGGACCACCTAAGAAGATAAAAACTATAGGTTATGGTTAGTTTTAGGTGTTGGAATCTAGGTGGGAGAGAACATATTTTACTTGGACTTACCTTCCTACATGAAGATTTATAGGGTTATAAATTTTGAGAAGCTTAGTGTTTGATATTTCTTTGCTTGATGAGAATGAGTAACTATTGTTTCCTTCTACGTATTATTTACCTCCAAGTATCCAAGAATATTTTGGGGTTTATTTAATGTTATACAAGAAGGTGAGAAGGAAAAGAAGAGTGGAAAATAAAACATTGTTAGTTGGTCTAATATAGTAGCCAAATTGTTAGAGTAAATTTCATTTATCGTCTTAAGTTTTAACTTAGGATTAATTTTGCATTTAGTTTGCATTTAGCTAATGCCACGTAGTTTTTCTCGTGCTGGGAAGTTTCTCATGGGGTATCCAAGAGGACAATAGGAAGATAGCCTCCAAATAAGGTTTGCTACATCTCTTCCATAATTTATTGACATTAGGTAGATTCACACATAATAACAATACTTATGTTATATTGTTATTGGTGTGACATATTATTTCAAACAAAATAAGTGGTTGCATCTTCCATTGATTATTTTCATAGTCAATTCTAAGAATTTAAAAATAATAATTTATACTATGTATCACACTAATACAATAGGGCCTCTCATACATCCATGAATACCACCATTTGATTCATTGTTTGGTTACTTACCTCATAGTCCCTTCATTGTTGATTTGGGATAGTCATTTTAGAATTTGTATTCAAAGGCTTTCAAATATGAATAGTTCATCGATATTATTTAAAAAATAATATCTAAATATAAAATAAATTGGGTTTTATAAGGCTGTACATTATGTAAATTAAGCATCTCATTTTTACACTCTTTGTTTGGTGCAATGGCAGTGTTGTCTCTCTCATTTTTGTGAAGGTCTTTCTACAGATGGTTTTCTGGTTGGTTGCTCTATCATGGTATTAGAGCCACCCACTGCAACTCCTTCCTAAGAGTTTTCACTGGAGTTTTGGGATCGATTATTAAATTTTCAAAGTTGTTTTTTTTTTTCCATTTCTGTTCGTGATTGCTGGCTGCAAATTTGATTTGTGAAGGCTCGAATTCATTCGATTGGGTGCTGGTGTGTTTCTTGTGCGGAGGCTCTTGTTTTTTTGGCAGCGAACTTCAGTGGAGGAGGCCTCAATTTGATTGGAGGCTGGCGAATCTATAAGGCTGCGATTTGATTCAAGGCCGATTTTACCCGTGTGAAGCCTGCACCAGCCACGTCCTTGTCTGGAGGGAACGATTTCTCCCTTGGCTGCGATCAGTTCTTGGGGAGGATATGCCTGTGATTTGAAGAGGGGAAATCTTTGTCTTGAGGGCAGAATTCCTGTTTGGAGGGCACGTTTCTTGTGGGAAAATTCTAAAGGCCGTTTTCCTTGCTGGGCATTGAAGGCCCGTTTTCTTTCTGCAAAAGCCATTCATTTCATGTGTGGAAAATCCTTGAAAGATTGGAGGCTTGTTTCTATTTGGGAGCTTCGTTTGCCTTGCGGCGGCTAAGGCTGGGTGCCCGATTTATGTTTGAAAGGCACCTCCTCTCTGGCCGCATGTTTTGTAATAGAAGGCCCGATTCTCATTTATTCCTGAACTGTGTTCTTTATATTGGCCGAGGTTTTTATTAAACAGAGGCATATTAATATATGCTGGCTGTGAAATCGATCTCAAGAGGCAGCGATTTCTTTGAGGCATCACATTTTTTTCCTTGACTGGCATGATCTTTTCTCTGTTGGAAAACTAGAGAGGAGGCGTTTCTTCTCAGGGCCCGACTCTTTGCTGAGGATCGTTCTTTTTCCAGAAGGTGTGCTTTTTTCACAAGCTGGGGAAGATATCAATTCGTCTGTGAAACATTGGGAAATCTGTTGGAAGGCTCTGTTGAGAGGCGATGACTGAGATATGTGGCTGTACAGAAGGCCTGAAGATCTAGCAGCGCCTCTACTCTTTGTGACACCACAGCCTACCTTTTGGTTTTGAAACTTTATATTTAATAAATTTTTCCCCAAACATTTATTTAGGGTTGCAGGATGCACAGCCGAGTGGGCCCCAGTTTTTGAAGTGCTTTTGGAAACTTTGTCCCACATTGATAGAGCAGATAAATGTTTTCCTATTTTAATAGCCCGGCGGCTACAATAGTGTCTTGAACAGATACACACTTATCTCTTGTTTCTCTTGCCCGCATGTTCACGTTTTAATGTTTTAATGCTGGTGCTGACTTGGTGATGGTAGTTTGCTGATTTGGCCTTATGGACCGTGGGGATGGTGCCTTGCCCGCTCGAGTTGTAGTTTGCTGATTTGGCCTTAGTGGACCCTACTTATTTTTGCCTCTGCTCAAGGATATGGTCACATGGACAATCTGAATTGAGCCCTCGGTGTTTGTTTGTACTTGTGAAGTGTTTTTATAGGCCTTTTAAAAAAAATTTGCATATCTTTTGCAAATGGAGGCCGATTATCGCAAACCACATATCAACGGAAAGGTATTTTTGTCACCTTTGCAGTGGTTGAGGAATTTCTCACTTTTTGCTGTTTTGTGGTGCTTTTAATCCGTTGAAGTTCGATATTGGTTTCACCTTCATTTGTAGTATTTGGGAGTTTCTATTTGTTGTTGAAGGTTACTATCTTGTTGTTTTTTGGAGATTTGTCATAGTTGGTTATGGGGTTTTCATTGCATCCTACTGTGATTATGTTGGAAGGGGGGAATTATACACAATGGAGAGATGGTATATTAAAGCACTTGAGATGGCTTCATCTTTTGCCATACCTATATAATCTTGTTCCCCTTCCTGGTACTGATAGTAAGAAATTTGCCCGCATGTTCACGTTTTAATGTTTTAATGCTGGTGCTGACTTGGTGATGGTAGTTTGCTGATTTGGCCTTATGGACCGTGGGGATGGTGCCTTGCCCGCTCGAGTTGTAGTTTGCTGATTTGGCCTTAGTGGACCCTACTTATTTTTGCCTCTGCTCAAGGATATGGTCACATGGACAATCTGAATTGAGCCCTCGGTGTTTGTTTGTACTTGTGAAGTGTTTTTATAGGCCTTTTTAAAAAAATTTGCATATCTTTTGCAAATGGAGGCCGATTATCGCAAACCACATATCAACGGAAAGGTATTTTTGTCACCTTTGCAGTGGTTGAGGAATTTCTCACTTTTTGCTATTTTGTGGTGCTTTTAATCCGTTGAAGTTCGATATTGGTTTCACCTTCATTTGTAGTATTTGGGAGTTTCTATTTGTTGTTGAAGGTTACTATCTTGTTGTTTTTTGGAGATTTGTCATAGTTGGTTATGGGGTTTTCATTGCATCCTACTGTGATTATGTTGGAAGGGGGGAATTATACACAATGGAGAGATGGTATATTAAAGCACTTGAGATGGCTTCATCTTTTGCCATACCTATATAATCTTGTTCCCCTTCCTGGTACTGATAGTAAGAAATTTGCCCGCATGTTCACGTTTTAATGTTTTAATGCTGGTGCTGACTTGGTGATGGTAGTTTGCTGATTTGGCCTTATGGACCGTGGGGATGGTGCCTTGCCCGCTCGAGTTGTAGTTTGCTGATTTGGCCTTAGTGGACCCTACTTATTTTTGCCTCTGCTCAAGGATATGGTCACATGGACAATCTGAATTGAGCCCTCGGTGTTTGTTTGTACTTGTGAAGTGTTTTTATAGGCCTTTTTAAAAAATTTTGCATATCTTTTGCAAATGGAGGCCGATTATCGCAAACCACATATCAACGGAAAGGTATTTTTGTCACCTTTGCAGTGGTTGAGGAATTTCTCACTTTTTGCTGTTTTGTGGTGCTTTTAATCCGTTGAAGTTCGATATTGGTTTCACCTTCATTTGTAGTATTTGGGAGTTTCTATTTGTTGTTGAAGGTTACTATCTTGTTGTTTTTTGGAGATTTGTCATAGTTGGTTATGGGGTTTTCATTGCATCCTACTGTGATTATGTTGGAAGGGGGGAATTATACACAATGGAGAGATGGTATATTAAAGCACTTGAGATGGCTTCATCTTTTGCCATACCTATATAATCTTGTTCCCCTTCCTGGTACTGATAGTAAGAAATTTGCATGGAATTGCAAAAGGGATCATGTCTTAGGAGTTATTACAATGCATATTAATGATGCCACTTTAGATGCTATTGGTTATTTTAAGTGTCCTCATACTCTTTGGAATAAAATCTGGGAAATACATGGAGATCCTGATATTCAGCCATTCTCAGATGATCTTGTTTTAGATTGTTTTGTGTCTCTTCATTTTTTAGACAGGATACCCTATGATCATGCTACTATGCAAGAGTTTGATGTTTTGGATTGCTTTGAGTCTTCAGATGAAGATGACGAGGGTTCTTCAGATGCTCCTTCTCCTCTATCAAAGACAGTTGATGTACCTTCGCCTTCAATGATTCATTGTGCAGAATCATTGATTGAGACTCCTATCATTCTTGTTCTACATGACCATTCTTTTTGTGTTGATGATTCATCATGCACATCTAGTGATTCATCACACCCTGTATTTCATTGTCTTCCTGATTGGGATTTGTATTTGTCGGACATTGGTTGCTTGTTCGTAGAATCTCATATTTCAGATTTGGAGGACACATTTGAGGGTATATCCCTCCTATTTGATGATAGTTGTGGCACAACTATTATCACCCCATTTTAGTCTCTAGCTATTGTTCAGGATCAGTTTCTAGTGGTACTTTGTTTGTCACCTTCTGTTGTGATTTGGCATGTTCCTGATTGGTTCATGGCATCATCTTCTAAGGTTTTGGCGACACATGAGTAGATTCTAAAGACATCACCAGACATTTTAATGCTTCTTTGGGAAGCATACCTACATTTGTATTTGGTTTTGTTTCTTCTGAAAGGGAGACAAGTTGTTTGTTGACACTAGATCATGTTTTGTCTTCAAACATTTACCATTTTTGTAGGTGATTACACATTGTGGGGGGCTATATAGTCTCACTTTCCATCTTATGGGGGGGATATTGATTGTATATATATGATGTATGCAATACTTGGGGGGTGTGATTGAGTCCTCCATCCATGCATCATTTTTTAATTTTTCTTTTCTCTCTTTTGGAGAGGGGTTTTTTCCCACAGGGTTTTTCTCCATTTCTTTGGTTGTGAGAGATTTTTGTTTTGCATTGTAGTTGTAAATGGGTACCTAACATGGTTGTGTATCTGAGACCCATATTGCAACTTCATTCATTCTCCCTAAGTTGCACTTAAGGGGGGGTGTTAGAGTAAATTTCATTTACCGTCTTAAGTTTTAACTTAGAATTAATTTTGCATTTAGTTACTCTTGGGTAGTTTTTCCCATGCTAGGAAGTTTCTCACCCGTCCATGTTTTTCACGAATTTATAAGCTGCACATTATGTAAATTAAGCATCTTATCTTTTACACTCCTTGTTTAGTGAAATGGCAGTGTTGTCTCTCTCGTTTTTGTGAAGGTTTTTCTACAGATGTTTTTTTGGGTTGGTTGCTCTATCACAAATAAGGTAAAGGGTTATCCTAAAGAATATGTGGGGAAGATATTTCAAGACTTTCTAAATCTCCAAACTTTTTTAGACCAAAACCCTTGTGTTCTAGGGACAAATTTAATATAAAGACAAATCCAAGTACAAATATTATGGGGTTAGTTAATGTCATTTATATTTGATATGTTACTTTATGATTATGGTTATGTGTATTTCCTATATAAGATAGTTACTTATGGAATGATGTTTTATCAAATTAAAGGTAGTACCGAGGTTATAGAAATCCTCATGAGGATGCCAAAAATCAAGGGATCAAAGATTGAAAATGAGAGAAAATGAATATTTATTAAAATTCTAATTTTTAGAAAGAAGAAATTATATATTTAACATGGAGTTTACATAATTACCTTAAAAATTATGTAAACTGTACCATAATAGTTTCATATCTTTCATGGAAATTTTCTAACCACAAAAAAATAGTACACGATAGTTCTAAATAAGGCGGATAAAATGTGGAATTTGATGGGTTTGACTTTGTTTATATTTTTATGTTTGAACTTAATTTCAATACCAATTAAGGACATGTGAAAGATATAAGAATAATTGAAACAAGTTTTGAAATCTAGTTGGATATAAGTTATGACTTTATTATGTTCAGGTTGTGACTATTGTGAGCTCGGAAGAACAAGGTTTTCATGGCGTAGTGACCACTTCTATGTGTTTGGAGATAATTAAAATTGTGAGAGTTACAACCCATCCTTGTAACATTGTAGTCAATTGATTATTAATAGAATGAGGGAAATGTGCTAACTCTTCTATATTTTTCTTCACATTTAATATTTTTTCAAAGTCTCTACATGTTCAATTCATTTTTTCATTTATTTTATGCTTGTGTGGATGTGTTATCTTATTTCTATATGTTGTTTCAAAGTTTATATTACTAAACTTGTTGTTGTTAAAATATTTTATGTAGAGTTGACAAGCTACCATATGAATATAATAATTATTTGAAGAGCATCCTAGACATTTCATAGATTAAAAGTTGCACTTTGTAATGAAATAATGATTTTTTTTCAAACTATATATTCTCTAAAAGCATTCCTCCTCTTTCATTTTAACTATTTTTATGAGAAATTAATTATTGACCTATGGTTCATTTTAAATCAAGTAAGCTATGAAGACTAGTGGTTAAAATATAATTTTCTTATTTTATCTTTATAAATAGATAGTACAAGCATTCTTGGTAGCCACTTTTTCATAAAAAAATATATACAAAACATATTTAAATTTGAGTTAAATATAGGAAGAGAGGTCAAATTAACAAATTGATCTTCACATATAATTTACTACTATTAAAATAAATCTTAATTTATGAGTTTTATATGTAGTCAATCTTCTTTTTCTAAAAAGATTTAAAATAGATACAAAATAAGATTCATCACATATTCTAATGTAGAAGAATCATGAATAATATCTAAATTATTTTGAAAATTTGAAATTCTAGGGTTTTGAGGATGAAAAAAGATCAATCTTTAGAAATAACAGAATCATGATGATGTAGATCCATATCCACACCATAAGAAATCACACTAGCATGCAATGTTTCCCCATCAATATTAATTTTCAACTAAATTAGTGGAAATTACCAGAAATTTATATTATTTTATCTCAAAAATATAAAACATAAAATATAATAGAAAAATAATGATTTGAAAATTTTACAATGGTTTCAAAGGACCACCTACATATTGTCACTTAAAAAGGTTATTATTTTGTTACTCGCAAGAATTTCTAATACTTTCTTCATAGTTGGGCGTTGTTGCAGAGATTGTGAAACACAATGTTCAACAATTGCAAACATATTGTGAATCTCCATGTAGCGATTCCATGATTTCATAGGTATACTATGCATAAACTTATATATCTCTCTCGTGCTTAACATGCAGTGCACCCAGTGGTTAAGAGAAGATTGTGGTTGAAGAGGTTCTTGTCCAGTGAGAATCTCAAGAAGAATCACACCATATGCAAACACATCTGATTCTTTTTTCATTTTATATTTGTATCTTTTAGTCTTCCATGGAGTAGAATTTTGAGTCAAGAGCATATTAGGTATGAAGTCTGAGACAAAGGCCTCCCTATTTTCATCCAACAAAATATTGGAAGACTTGAGATTTCCATGAGCATGATTAGCATGATCATGAATGAAGCATAATCCTTTGGCTACACCCAATGCAATTTTTTTACGAATTTTCCAACTGAGACAAAGTTTCCCATTATTTCCTGCAAGGGTAATAAACAATCAACCTCAAATTATAAAAATATAACCTCTTTTAGAAACATAAATTTTAAAATAGATATTTTTAAAAGAAAGAATTTGTCATAAATTTTATAGATATCTTGTGTAAAATAATATTATTACAAAATAAAAATTTACTATTTAAAAATAAGAAAATATAACAAACTTGTTTTATTTATAAATCTTAAATTTATATTATTCATTTATTGAAGATGTAAAATAGACATGTTTCCTGTATTCTTAATTAGTAGAATTCATTTCTATTATCGTTTCAAAATTTAAGTGAGCTCATCTCCGATATAAACATTCAACAACAACACTCTAGTCGGGTTTGAATTGTGATAGCAAGAATAATACCACCAAAATTTAACCATCACTCTATGCCACTGTTAACAATTCTTTATATTAGACTTTAATAGTATCTAGTTGTGAAATAATAAGGGCTCAATACCCTTTTGATTTAGTGTAATTATAAATTCTAAGGTACATACATTTATAATCTGGATAGTTATATTTTATTTCTCATTATATGTTTTGCATTTCATTGAAAATCTAAAGACAATTTTCTTCTTTTTCATAACTTAAATATGAGTTCAAAAGTTTTATTTAATTATTTTACATTATTATCTATTATATTGATATATACAAACCTTTTAAATTTTAAAATAATTTTAATAATTGTAAATGTCTCAATATTTTATCATTAAAAAAATCAAATAGTGTAAGGCATCTCCCTTTATATCAGAGTCACAACCCCTTTTATTGTAAACTTATGCTACTCTACTATGTAGATTAAGAGTGCATCATTTAGATGATACAAGATCTTGTTGTGTTTGAGTGCCAATGTGCTTTTAGTCATTCAACTCTAAGAGTAGATTAGTTAAATTATTATGTGAATGCTTCTATTAAAGTATATGACTAAATATACATTGATTGATGTACTATAATTTTTCATGCTATATTGTGTCAATGCTAAGGTCCACTTGTAGTAACATTTCTTTCTTATCATTTGACTCATGTTGATTTTGAATCTCTCCTATAGTATTTATGTGAGGTTCCTCATATCAAGTAAAGAAGGGAAGATGAAGAGTCTTAGAGTCTATACTGCTATTGAATTGTGACATATCATTGAATTATGATCTACACTTAAATTAGAACACCATACCTTTACTTGTAATTGGGAGATGTTAGTAGAGAGTTAATCGGATAGGGATGACTAAATCTAGCTTTAATTAGATTAATCTGTTGGAAATATGATTTCCATTGATGTCAGAAGGGCATCTTATGGATATCAAAAGGGAGATTGTTAGAAATGAGTTTGTTTGATGTTGAATGGGAATCATAAGGAGGTCAAAATGGGAGATGGTTGAAGTTACAAAGAAAGCCTTGAAGGGTTGCAAAATTTTAGGGCTCGGGCTTACCTTTTATCTCTTGCTAAAAGAAGAAAAGAGTTAGTCATTTTTCAGCTAAGACCAATTAGGCTTCTGTGGGAAAGGGTGATAGGGTAGGGTTGAATGGAACACTCACTGTCCCATGCTCTGGGTCTCACCTTGGCAAACCCTTTGGTGTCACTCTCCACCTTCTTAACCTATAGGCCCTAATGCTTGTTAGGCACCCCTGGTTCTCCTGGCCAACCCTACTATCATCTCCACTTCCCTAACCAAGCATATCTTGGTGCTCTCTCTGCCATTCCCTCTTTAGCCCTTAATCTTCCAAAAGGCTAACTAAACCTCCAAACTTCACTAACTTGATGCAGGGGTGTGTGATGACTTTCATGGCTTCAAAAACACCTCTCTAGGGTTCTTGATCATTCCCTAATCACCAATTCTCCATCGCTCACTCCAAACCCTATTCTAGGGTTTAAAAAGGGCTACTAGCCCTTGAGCCCCAATTAGGTCTCCTAACCTGAGAAAAATGGAAATTACTCAAAAATCCTCCTAATGATCTAGGATCTTTTCTTGGGATTCGTGGTACCCTTGCCCACACCTTGAATATTTTTGGGGTTTGGAGCCTCCACCGTCCGTACACTGCCCTAACCAAGATTATAGAACTTTTAGGCTTGTTTAAGCCATGTTCTGACCTTTTGTTTGAACAGTCAGTTCATTCTTCCTCCACGCGGTCTATCAGGGCTCCATTCTTCTTCCCAAGCCTCTGCAAGGCTTCCTGCATCCACCACATCTGGGTTTTCCAGGGAATTGACACCCCTGCACAACCTTTGTGCTTTGCACTCTTTGACTGTCCTAATCGGGCACTATCAAGCTCGCCTAGGAACAGTCTTTTGCCAACATTTTCTGACTCCTAATGACTCCTAGACCTAATATATATATAGGCATGGAGCTTAGCCTCATTTCCAACAGACTATACACCAGCTATAGTGGAAGACAGAGGTCTAAGACTCCATGATTAATAGTTTGTCAGTCTGATCAGCAATGAAAGAAACAAAAGTAACAAAGAACAAAGCTAGAAAACAATAGGAAAAACTAAGTACGGACCACACAAAGCTTTTAAAGTAAACACCACACGTGCCACACACTTATCAGTCCCTGGAACCCTCCATTAACACACTAACAAGAACTAAAAACTAGAAAATTGCAAGAAATTTATTGCTTTTCCAATTGAACAGTAAACTCCAAAAGGTATAAAGTTTTTCCAACCTCTATTCCAGGTCGAGGGCCACCTTTTAAATGTTCTCAAAGTAGTTAACGACCCTAGGTTGGCCTTCTAATGACCAAATAGCAAGAGTTGAAAAACCCGCTATGTTTAACTTTTCCCAAATGTTGCCAACCTAAGCCAAATGAGAAACTACACTCAACTATCCTTTTCACTTCTTATTTCACTGATCACAACAGATCAAGATTTATTCAAAATCCTCAAATGCTAACTAAATGGTCAACATGACCTTCACAATAACATACCCAAACAAAAATGCAACCTAGTTTGTTTCCCAGGTGTGTTTCCTAGGTGCTCCTGCACCATTCTCCCCCTCTCAGCCAAAACACTAAGGAATGGAAGGAGAGATCAATGACAGGTCAATACCAAGCTTCTTGAACTGATCTTCTTGAACCCATGTGGCTTATGAGTCATGCTTGTTCTTCCACTTGACAAGGTGGTCCATGTACACCTTGTGTCTTGTAGACTTTTGTACTCTTGACTCCAAGATCTTCTCTGCCTGAGGCTTATCTTGATTAGGGAAGGATATATTGCTGATTTCCTTGAAGATCTCCTTACTGTTCTGATCGACATCATTGAATAATCCCTTGTACTTGATCAAGTCAGCTACGTTGAACATTGGTGAAATCCCTAGATCGATAGGTAACTCCACCTTGTATGCATTCTTGCCATACTTGGCCAATACCTTGCATGGACCCACTCTCTTCATTTGCAACTTGGTTGAAATTCCCTTCTGCAACCTGGACTTGTTAAGGTGGACCATGGCATAGTCTCCTACTACAAATTGTACATCTTTCCTTGACAAGTCTACTTTCTCCTTCAACTTTTGTGTAGCCTCGGTAACTGTCTTCTTCACCTACTCCTGAATCTCTTTCGTGGTCTGACTGAAGTCTTATGCATATCCACTTCTTTTTTCCATAGCTCCAAGATCTCTGAGCTCACATATGCCTCTTGGGTGCATCCCATACACAATCTCAAAAGGACTCTTCCCTATGGTCCGGTTCACACTATCATTGTATGCATACTCAGCTTGTGAGAGAACCATATCCCATGTCTGTCCATACTCCTTAGTTAGGCACCTTAAAAGGTTACCTAGCACCCTATTAACCACCTCTATTTGACCATTGGTCTGAGGATGGTAGGCTGATCCAAAAGACAGGTTGGTACCTAATCTTCTCCATAGAGTCTTCCAAAAGTGACTCATGAACTTCACATCCCTGTTTGAAACAATGCTCAAAGGAAATCCATGGATCCTTACAACTTCCTTGAAGAAAAGATGAGCTATGTAACTAGCATCATGAGTAGTTTTGCAGGGAATAAAATGACTCATTTTGCTAAATCTGTCTACCACTACATAAACACTGTCAAAACCTGTCTTGGTCTTAGGAAGGCCTACCACAAAATCCATTCTCACACACTCCCATGGTCTGTTAGGAATGGGTAGAGGTTGATATAGACCAGCATTACTAGCTCCTCCCTTAGCTTTCATACACACAACACATTGTTCCACATACTTTCTAACATCTCTTGCCAACTTAGGCCAGTAATAGAATCTTTGCACTAGTTCTAAAGTCTTGTTGATGCCAAAATGTCCACTAAGACTGCCATTATGCTTTTCCTGAATCATATTTTCTCTCATTGACACTCTTGGAACACATAACTGATTTCCTTTAAACAATAACCCACTTTGCAATGTATACTCAGAGTATTGGCTATGGAAATGGTTCTCAAAGTTAGAACATACCTTATAGACCTCTGAAAAGTCTTCGTCTTCCCCATATAGATCCTTGAAACTCTCTATGCCAATGCTCTTGATCGTATCTCTTGCAGTCAACAATTTCCTGCTCAATGCATCTGCTACTTTGTTTAGTTGTCCCTTCTTGTGCTTGATGGTGAAGGTAAAAGCTTGGATGTATTCCATCCATTTCAAATGCCTATTACTCAACTTCTCTTGAGTGTTGATAAAACTAAGTGCCTGATTGTCAGTAAAGACTACAAACTCCTTGGGTAGAAGGTAATGCCTCCATTTCCTAAATGACTGAACCAAAGCATAAAGTTCTAAGTCATAGGTTGAATACTTCTTCTTTGCTTCATTGAGCTTCTCACTAAAGAAGGCTATAGGCGCTCTTGACTCAACACTCCTCCTACTGCCACTCCACTTGCATCACATTCAACAGTGAACAATTTATCAAAACTAGGTAATAAGAGAATAGGTTGAGTTGCCACCTCTTGCTTCAATTTCTCAAACCCTTTCTTAGCTTCTTGAGTCCACACAAACTTAGTTTTTAAACCACCCTTGATTGTATCTAGGACTGGTGCACATATACCACTAAAGTTCCTGATGAATTTTCTATAAAATTGAGCCAAACCATGGAAACTTCTTACCTCAGTCCCTGTGGTTGGTGTAGGCCAGTTTAGTATAGCTTCCACCTTTCTTGGATCCATCTTCAATGATCCTTTGGACACTACAAAACCCAAATATATAAGCTCTTGCTTAAAGAACTCACACTTCTCTAGATTGATTGCAAACTTCTCTTCTTGCAACCTTCTAAGAACCAACTCCACATGTTTCAAATTCTCTTCTGTTGTCTTGCTGTATATGAGGATGTCATCAAGGTATACCACCACAAATATCCCTGTAAAGTCTTTAAGCACTTCATTCATGAGCCTCATGAATGTGCTTGGGGCATTAGAGAGGCCAAATGGCATAACTCTCCACTCATATAACCCATCATTTGTCTTAAAAGTTGTCTTCCACTCATCTCCATCCTTGATTCTGATATGATGGTATCCACTCTTGAGATCCAACTTGGCAAAGTACTGAGCTCCTCCAAGGCAATCCATTAAATCTTCAATCCTAGGGATAGGGAATCTATATCTGATTGTAATTCTATTTATAGCTCTAGAGTCAGTGCAAAGTCTCCACTTACCACCTTTCTTTGTTGCTAAAACCACTGGTACTGCACATGGGCTGATGTTCTTTTGTATCAATCCTTGATCCAACAATTCTTGCACTTGTCTAGCTACCTCTAGATTCTAATCTGGTGTAAGCTTATAAGCTACTTTGTTAGGAAATGAGGCTCTAGGTATGAAGTCAATTTGATGAATTATGGCTCTCTTTGGTGGTAGAGTTGCAGGTGTACCATCACTTACAATGTCCTTGAACTGCTCCAACAACTTTAGGACTGCTCCGGGTATGACTGTCTTTTCAGCCTTATCTTCTTCTTTAGGTTGTAACAAAACCAAATATCCTTCACCCCATTGATGTAGGTTGTTAAGGAACTCCTTCCCTCTACTCAACATTATTTTTGGTGTCTTTGACTTTCCCTCTTCTTCTTCTGACAGTGATTGCAGCTTGAAAGTCTTTCCATCCTTCTTGAATGAGATGGTGTTCTGTTTCCCATCATTTATGGCACCTCTGTCATATTTCCATGGTCTACCCACGTAGATGGCATGCATCCATGGGTAGCACATCAAAAACTAACTTGTCCTTGTACCCTCCAATGGAAAAATCCATCGTTACTTGCTCATTTACTAAAACACTTTGCCCTTTGTTTAGCCATGTGACCTTCTAGGGGTTAGTGTGGGGTACCTTCTCCAATTTCAGTTTCATTACTGCCTCTTCTGAGATGATATTTTCTATTGAACCTATATCTACTATGACCTTGCATACTTTACCAAGTATCTTGCATCTTACTCTTAAAAGAGTTCTCCTTTGTTTTGGCTCTTCCTTGACCAGTTGTCTGATCAAAGCACTATTGCTCATCAGATTCTCTCCTACCTCAGATTCAATATGACTGACCTCAGATGACTTAGGACTCATGGTGTCCTCTTGTGCATAAGCCACTCTCTTCTCATTTCTTGATGAAGATGTTTTCTCCGGGAATCTATAAGCAGGATGACCTACTTGTCCACAATGGCAGCATTTCATGTTTGCAAAGTATGAATTGCTCCTGCCTACTCCTCTTCCTCTGTTTGAACCTCCTTGAGATCCCCTATCTCTATTATATCCTCCTCTAGAAGATGTTTCACCTCCATGCTCTGTGAGTTTAGAATCTCCCTGGTTTCTTTGGTCATTTCCTCTACCTTGGTAACCACCTCGTTGTCCTCTTTGATCTCTTTGATCCCTGCCTTTACCTCTGCCCTTAGAAGCCTGGTCTTGTTTCCTCTTGCTTCTTTCCTCAATCTTGATAGCCAATTGGTAACATTGATGTACTGTCTTAGGACTTAAAAGATCCATTGCTTCTTTAATGTTCCACTTCAAGCCATTAGGATACCTAGCCACCTTGAGACTCTCATCCTCTGTCACATTAGACCTCATGCAAAGTTTTTGAAACTCCTCAGTGTAAGTGTTTACATCTTGGTCTCTTTTCCTCAAAATTTTCCTTTTCTTGTGCAGCTGAATCTCATAGTCATCTGGCATGTATGCTTCTTTTACTTTGGCAACCATTCCCTTCCAAGTAGATATAGGGTGCTTACCTTCTTTTTCCCTCTCTGTATGAATGAATTTCCACCATGTCAAGGCAGAACCTCTTAGTCTTGATTTGGCCACCTTCACCTTCCGTTCCTCAGTGACTCCATCACATTCAAAATGGTTTTCCATACCCTCTATCCAGTCCATGACTAGATAAACTTCCATGTTTCCACTAAATAGTGGTATGCCTTCAAGTGCTTTCCCACTCAAATCCTTCAATGCCTTCAAGAAAGGCTCTTCTTTCATAACAGGGTCAGGTTCAGGGGTCTTGTCTTCCTCTACAACCTCTTCTTCCTTTGGTACCCTTCCTTCAAATTGCACGTTATTCAATGCTTTCTCCAGTTGTTCTATTCTTTCCCTCATTAGCCTATTTTCTTCCTCTTGTTCTTTAGAACATGGCTTAAACAAGCCTAAAAGTGCTAAAATCTTGGTTAGGGCAGTGTACGGATGGTGGAGGCTCCAAACCCAAAAAATATTCAAGGTGTGGGAAAGGGTACCATGAATCCACGTGGTTTGTCAGGGCTCCATTCTTCTTCCCAAGCCTCTACAAGGCTTCCTGCATCCACCACACACCTGGGTTTGCCAGGGAATTGACACCCCTGCAACCTTTGTGCTTTGCACTCTTTGACTGTCCTAACCGGGCACTATTAAGCTCGCCTAGGAACAGTCTTTTGCCAACATTTTCTGACTCCTAATGACTCCTAGACCTAATATATATACAGGCATGGAGCTTAGCCTCATTTCCCATAGACTATACACCAGGTATAGTGGAAGACAGAGGTCTAAGACTCCATGATTAACAGTTTGCCGGTCTAATTAGCAATGAAAGAAACAAAAGTAACAAAGAACAAAGCTATAAAACAATAGGACACACTAACTACAGAACACACAAAGCTTGTAAAGTAAACACCACATGTGCAACACACTGCTCAGTCCCTGGAACCCTCCATTAACACACTAACAAGAACTAAAAACCAGAAAATTGCAAGAAATTTATTGCTTTTCCAATTGAACATTAAACTCCAAAAGGTATAAAGTTTTTCCAACTTCTATTCCAGGTCGAGGGCCACCTTTTAAAGGTTCTTAAATTAGTTAACAACTCTAGGTCGGCCTTCTAATGATCAAATAGCAAGAGTTGAAAAACCCGCTGTGTTTTCCAACTTTTCCCAAATGTTGCCAACCTAAGCCAAATGAGAAACTACACTCAACTATCCTTTTCACTTCTTATTTCACTGATCACAACAGATCAAGATTTATTCAAAATCCTCAAATGCTAACTAAATGGTCAACATGACCTTCACAATAGCATACCTAAACAAAAATGCAACCTAGTTTGTTTCCCAAGTGTGTTTCCTAGGTGCTCCTGCACCAAAGGGGCAGAGGATTTGATATAAAAATAGAGCACACTATAATATGGATACAATAATGAAAGAAAAAATAAAAATGGATTTGAATGTTGCTTACAACACACACACATAACATAAAATAGATGATATCAAATTCATTTATGTATTAAAATAAGTAATTACAACATAGCTTTGTTGCCCTTCTTTTGCCTTCCAAAAATGACAACCATACAATATTGAAAACTAAAAAGCTAGGGTGGAGAAAGAAGAATATAATAATACTATTTTTACAACCCATAAAGCATGTAAGAGTTAATAAGGAGTTAATGCCGAATCATATCAAATCTACTAAAATATTTCTCCAAAAACTTTCTCATAAATTTTCCTTTAATGCTAATATGAAGGTGAGCTAGTGATGATAGACACAAAAAAGGTAGTTGAGATTATATTTCTGACACCCCCCCTTAATCTCAACTAGCTGACTTTCTGCTCAAAAAATTTCCAAAGCATCCATCTTCATTTCAAAAAATTTCAACGCATCCATCTTCATCTCCAACATTCTTCTCAAAAATTTCCAGTGCATCCACCTTCATTCTCAGAATTCTTCTCAAATTTTTTTGGCGCATCTACCTTCATTCAAATTTTTTTGGCGTGCCCATCTTTAGCACAGACACCTAAAAAAATTCTCAAATATTCAAATGCATCTTTCGCCAATGGTTTAGTGAAAATATTAGCAAATTGATCTTGTGATCTACAAAACTCTAAGCATATTTCTTTGTTTTTCACTAGCTCTCTTATAAAATGGTATCTACTGTCTATGTGCTTGCTTCTTTTATGAAAAATATGATTTTTAGACAATACAATCCAGCCGAGTTATTATCACAATAAATCTTTGTTGCTTCATCTTTCTTATGCATCAAATCAGTTAGCATTCTTCTCATCCATACCACTTGACATGTTGCTCCTATGGCTTCCACATACTCCACTTCTATTGAAGAAAGAGTGACAATGGGTTGTTTCTTTGAAGCCCATGATACAACCCTTGTTCTAAAATGAAAAACATAACCAAAAGTGCTTTTTCTATCATCAATGCTGCCAACACAATCATTGTCCATGTATCTAATGAGTTTGAAGTCATTTATGCCTGAATATAAAATTGCATAGTTCTTAGTTCCATAGACATACCTCAATATCCTTTTTCAAGCTTGTCAATGAGATTCTTGTTGATGGCGATTTTGGCACAGCAACATTGCTAAACAAAATATTGCTACTTTATTTCTCCTAAAAGAGAAAGGAAAAACATGGATGCTTTAGCTCCCAAGGTCTTGGTAGTTGGGTCTCAACTATGCTGATGTCCCTCAGAGGTCAATGCAACAGTAATATTCAAGGGGCCTGCTGGTGTTGAGCTTTTGGATTGTTGTGGGTTAAACATGTATTTAAATCTACTCTAACCGGGGTTTTCAAAGAAATAGAAAAAGATGGATCAGGGCTTTGGGACAGAAAAGAATGACACTTCATCCAAATTAGCCAGACCTGTTGCCTTTCAAGGAATTCCTAACTAAAACTGCAGAACAAAGTCAACTTGTGACTAACACACAGCTCCGTCCATTCAAAGTGCTAATTTCAACAGCAGATTGGAAGTTACCATTCAAATAAAACATAAAACCAAACTTCATTCCTTGAAAGATTTCAAATCAAATGATCAACTCAAGACTAACACCATTCTGAAACACAACATGAAGTAGATTAAGATCTGGTTGCTTCTACTGTCAGTGAGATAGATAAACAACAATTACAAATCTGGCACAATCACTAGTGTACATAAAATCTATGATTTCAAATTGTTTCCATTTACACTAAGAAAGCTGAAAGATACATTAGTCTATCCTACTGAATCTTACTCTTAGCTACCAGTTCTACTCCTACCACTTTCTAACCTAGAAGTGCTTCTTTCTACCTTAGAAGTTCTAACCTTTACAAAGAGGAAAGAGTGCCTTATATACAAAAATGTACCAACTTGAATGTGTTTTCCCCCGCTTTAGGGTTTTCAAAATATTTGCACCTGGGAGAGTCGGTGTCCAGATCTTTCTGAAGAAATTCAAAAAATCCATTCATTGTGAATCCTCGGCTGTCTCATATTTGTGGAGATTGCTTCCCGAGGCATTCTGTAGATCTTTTGCAGCTACCACACATATTTCTGGCCTCCATGTCCATTTTCGACCTCCAACAGAGCTACCTCGAGTGCCCCAAAATATCGCCATTAATGCTGAGCAACCTCTGTCAATAGATACTAGCTGTCGGTTTGACTCACGGCCTCATCTTCTTCCTCGCTCGACTTTCTTTCTACTTCAGATCCGCCTTTCTGCAAGTCCGTCGTCATAGCACGGGCCAGTCGGTGAGAGGTTCCGACGAGCCACATAGGTCATACCGATCTCGCAAAGACCCTCGGCAAGACTAATTCCTCTCGCCTAGACATCATGGTGACATCGCGTCCTCTCGATGAGCCCTATTTATGTCAGTGGGACCCCTCTTTCAGTCAGCAAGACATCCACCTTCGGCAAGACGTCATGGTGGGTGCCAAGAGCTATAACAATAAGTTCTTTCACTGGCGGATTCGCTGCTATCAGCAAGACCAACACTAGTCGGGAAGACGCTTTAGCGAGCTCATCTTTCATGTCGGGGAGGCTGTCACTTATCGCTGTGACCTCATGGCGAAGTCTTCGTTTTACTTTAGAGTCTCCCCGACATCCTCCTTCACTGGGAAATCCATCGCTGTTGGCAAGACCTCCAGCGAACTCCCTTTTCATTCTCGCCGAGCCCACCTTCTTCCTTTCAGCATGACCTTCATGAGTCGGTGAGACACTATACTGAGTCCCATATCCTTTGGCGAGCTCACCTTATCGGTAGGACCCCTCTGTACTCATACCGATGCGTTTTCTTTGTTGCACATGTGTCGCCGTAGCATTCTCTTGTCGGGGAGATGTCTTGCAAACATATTATGTCTCGGCGAAAATCTCCATATGTTCTTTCTTTGGTCATTGAGACTTACTAATTCTCTCACCGAATACCCTTGATAGACCCCTCTTTGCGGCATGTTGGTGAGACACTATGAATTCGCCAAGACCATATGTCGAAGGGGAAGACTCCCACCAATGCCGCTTTTGTCGCCGTGAGCTCACCTCTTTGGCCAGACATTATGCCAAAGGCTCCATCTTTTGGAAAACCTTTGATTTCATTTGGGGCCTCCTCTTTGTTGTCGGCATGACTTCCCATGGTCGGGGAGACATTCTAGTGGCCTTTTGTTTTCTCGGCGACGAGCTCATTCTATTTTGGTGAGACTTTCCTGAGTCAGTGAGACCTTCCACCGAGCTCAAAACTCCCGTCGAGATCCCCGAGACACATCATCATGCACATAATTTGACCCCTGCAAAATGAGATCTTTGTTAAAACAAAACATTAAAATCATGCTTCTTACCAAAAGAAACCTAACTCCGGCGGAGGCGGAGCCAACACGGGCATGGGAAGCAAAACTCAAACAAGTCCCAGCGGAACCGGGACCGGGGAAAAACACGACCTAGAAACGACATCCCTCGCCTTCACAACTGGCAGGGGGGGCCAAAAGAAAACCGGAACTGGGGTTGGAACCAAAATCCGAAGTAGAAACTTCTCCAAGTTTTGGGTTCATATTCCGTTCCGAACCCGCCTCCGACGCCATCCAAAAGAGGAGGAAGAAAGAAAAAGTAAAAGAACGGAAAGGGGGAGGAAAATCCCACAACAAAGAAAAAGACAAAAAAAAAAAAGAAAGCGAAATTGGGACCAGGGAAGGAACAAAAAAATGGAGCTTGGAAGAAGTTCCACATTCGGAATCCGTTCCGGTTCCGGGTCTGCCAAAACAAACAAACCAAAACAAAAGGAAACAAAATGCCAAAGGCCACAAAAGGAAACACCTAAGGCAAAGGACACAAAATGACCAAGACCAACGAAGAGGAAAGAAGAGGTGGGGTTGGACCCGGGACGAGACCCGAAAGAGGAACTTTAGAAAGTTCAACACTTCGAACTTGGTCCCGGACCCGACTTCGACAAAGAACAAAAGAAAACAAAAAGCAAGGTTTGTCGGAAACAGAACTGGGGAAGGAACAAGACCCAAACTTAGAAGGAATTTCCAAGTCCGGTATTGGTCCCGGTTCCGCCTCCAACAGAAATTTGAAAGAAAAACGCCTAAGGCAGAAAACCAAAGGCGAAAAAAAAAGACAGAAAAGGGGGGACCCATTTTGATCCAGATCAAAGTGGGGGTGGTTATGCAGGGCATAACAATTCTTTTGAAGACTACATGAACCTTGAGATAAGGCTCACATCATACATGATGTCAGGCCTTATGGCATTCAAATACATGAGACTACCAACTATCCTTTTAAACAATCTAGGATCAACTAATGAACCATCACCTTCTTTGCCTAACTTTAGTCCTGTCACAACTAGTGTAGGGGCTGACTTGCAATTCAACATATTAAATCTTTTCAATACGTCACTTGCATATTTTGATTGAGAAATAAAAATACCATCTACCAATTGCTTAACTTCTATTCCCAAAAAATATTTCATAAGATCAAGATTAGTCATCTCAAACTCTTTCATCATAGTTTCCTTAAAGAAACTTATAGAAACGTCCCCCATAAAAATAAAAATCATCTACATAAAGACATTATCAAAATTTTACCTTTTTCATCCATCTTGATATATAAAGTAGGCTCACTATTGCACCTACTAAAACCATTCTTAATTAAATAAGAATCAATTTTGATTGTACCATGCTCTAGGAGCTTTCTTGAGTCCATAGAGTGCCTTCTTTAGCTTGTATGCCTTGTCTTCATGACCCAAAACTTCATATCCTTTTGGATGCTCCACATAAACTTCCTCTTCAATAAAACCATTTAAAAATATATATTTTACATCCATTTGAAAAACAAGCCACTTGTTTTGGGCTGCAATGGCCAAAACAATTCACACCGTATCCAAGCGAGCTATAGGGGTAAATGTTTCATTGTAATCAATACTAGGTTGCTAAGTGAAACCTCTAGCAACCAAACTTTCCTTATGATTCATCACATTTCCATACATTCCATACTTTGTTTTGTAAATCCATTTTACGCTTATAACATCCTTTCCTTGCGGGCGATCCACCAACTCCCAAATGTTTCCTTTCAATAACTTCAATATCTCCATCCATAGCTTCAACCCATGCTTTATTCTTTATTGCTTCATCAAAAGACATTGGATAAAAAAAATTGAAAATAAAGCAAAAACAAAAAAAGAATTTGATGTCTCAACATTAAAATCAAATTCATAGATATCTCTTAAACTTCTTGTTTTTCGCTGCAATAAACTTTCAAATGTAGCATCCAATGAGCTGCTTCTATTAGCTAAGTTTGATGGACTTCCTAATGGAATTTTGGCTAGTGTTCCTTGTGGAGTTTTTTGTATGGGCGAAAAATTCTGATTTCTTGAAAGTCTTGATGTAGAAGGAGGTGTAGCTTGCGCTACAACTTGTCTTGCATGTCTTGGAGTGGAAGGAGGTATTGCTTGAGGAATACCTTGTTGTTCTAACACTTCATTCGCCATATCATCATGTGAATTAGGTGTTTCTATACTTACTATTTTTTCTACACTTCCATCCAGGGAAAAATTTAGTGGCGAATCTTCGCCAAATGGTGAATTTTAGGAATCGACAAAGTCGAAATTGGAAAATTTCTTGCACCCAATAGGGTGTCCAAATCACCTAGATTTTATGAACTATAGGTCCAATGCATGTCCACTCGCCAATGAGATTTTTAATGAGGCATATTTAAGCAACAAATTCAACATTTTCAAACTACATGTTTCAATTGGACCGACTAATATTTTCGCATGGAATCCCAAAAGCATTTAATAAAACACCTACATATTCACCAATACTATTAAAATAACATTGTATCAAGACCCATTTCACCAATTAAAATTTACAAATAGTTGCTTGTGAAGACCCATTTTGCCAATTAAAATTTATAAATAGTTGCTTATGAGGACCTATTTCATCAATAACATTAAAAAATAATTACATTTGACGACACATTTCGCCTTGAAAATTAAAATGTATTGTTGTATTTAAGCACGCGAGATTCACCAATTTTTTAATATACCATTTAAAAATCCTGCGGAATTCAACAAATATGGAATCATGGATTGATATAAATACAATCGAAAGTGTCAATTATTCTTACACATTTTTTTTGGTGTTGAGGTTCTACTTCTCGATTCAGAAGTCAGCGAAAGTCAAAAATGTAGACTTAAAGGCTAGTGATCATTTCTTCATAGTGTTATTAGTTATAATAATAAGTTTTATTTATCGCTTTTTCATTCTTGCTTTAGTCTTAAAGATGTTATTGAGTAGGGAATGGGATCTAAATTATTATTCTTTGTCCTTAAACAAGAAGACATTTTTTTCCAATTTTTATTCAAAGTGAGATGATTATGTTGAGCGACTCCAGCAACAAGGGTAAGGCTCTTGCCACTCCTTAGGGTGGTGAAGATACTCTTTCCACTCCTCAGACTCCTGCCGCTCCTTAGGGTGGTAAGGTTCTTGCTGATCCTCAAACTCCTGCCACTCCTCAGGGTGGTGAAGAGATTGGGAGGCCATCAAAATGCCAGAAACTTAGACGTACTATACAGTCTTACTTTGGATTTTCCAAAGCTTTTGATCCATCAGGTCAAGATGGAACTACATCATCAACTCTTCCACCAAATGGGTATGTGCATGATCATGATGGGCCAAAAAGTGGCGATATGGGTATGTGTAAGGTATGTGGCTGAAGACTTTTTTTGTACCCAAAATTGATGAAATGAAAAGGGTTTTTAAAGGAAATTCTCAACTTTCCACAAATATAAATTATGCTTTACTTTCAATTTAATAAATAATTATTATTCATTTTCTATTAGAATTATGACTAAAGTCCTGATTGATAGGCTGATTGAAAAAAATCTATAGCTTTCAAACGGTGTCACATTTTTTGAATCCGAAAGATGCATCACATTCTATGCTTCACATACTATAGGATTAAAAAAAAAATGAATTTCATGAAGTTTTGACCAAGTTAAGGTGGTCAGACATACGAGTTTTTATATTTTTTAGAAGTTGTAATCAAAAAATCATAATTAATTATTTACTTGGAAAAAGTTTACAAAATAATATGCATCACATCGAGACATGAGTCCTCTACTTATATCTAAAATCTTATAAAAAAATATTATCATCTGTGAGATCCACACATACTTCTGCCGAAGTCCTAAATGTTTCACAAAATTTCAAAATTTTGCTAAGGGAATAACACCAAGAAACAAGCTTCTCAAGGATGTCGATACTAGATGGATCTCCCTGCATGGACCAACGCAACGAGTTCTTTTAGAATTTATCAATCCTTTATTGGAGTGATGTATGAAAATCGTAACACAATAGACAAAGCTCCTGACCTCTTACATAGGTTAAGCGATATAGAGACACTCTTGACTTTAACTAGTCTTCTCCCCATGCTGGATGTGATGAATGAGCTTGTGAAGAAAGCCCAAGAAAAAACTATGTATATTAATGAATATGTCAATCTACGTAAACATACATGCTTGGCCCTCAATCATCTATATCTAGATCTAACAAAAGATGGCACAAATTATTTCATGTGGTAGAAAATTACTGATTTTAATGATCTTGATAATTATTTATAGTTTAATGCAAGTGGGCACTTTTGTATTTGTGTACGTGGATATGAGATACAAATTTACCAATGTAAGACAACCAAGCGCTCTAGTAGAGAAGTAGCTATTAACGAGGAAGATTTTAAAGGAATTGTTAAATCTGTTGGTGATAATTTGAAGGAAATTACAAAATCTCTTTCCTCAAAGATTCGGGAAAGATTCCCTTGACATGAAATACTTGAAGCCATGAGTATTGTGTATCCTCAATTTTTGGCAAACCAAGATAACCCAAAATATTTTCATGCTCAGGTAAAAATCTTGATTGAACAATTTTTAAAAACTATTACAATGAGTAGAAAATAGAAGTAACTTTAGATGAAGCTAACCTAGAAAACAATTGAGGAGTTTTGCAACAACTATGAAGGACCGGTATAAATCCATGGGAAAGGAAAAGGCCTTTTAACCAGGATCAATAAAAAAGGTTTGGATAAACTTAGGTCAGAGTGAAATATTGCGTGGTTTGATATCAAAATATTTCAAACTTGTTGATTTATCTCAAACAATGATATTGGGGTCGGTGGAGGATGAGAGAGTTTTTAGTACATTGGGGTTTTTGAAATTAAAGTTAAGAAACAAACTAGAGAATAATTTGGAAAATTGCTTGAGGATGAAAGGAACTGTGTATAATGTCAAAAATTTTCCTTTTGAAAGGGCACTCACAATTTGGAGGTCCACATGTGAAAGAAGAGGGACCGGGTTGTGCAACACTCCAATTCCAAAGGCTGGTACTGGTAGCACTAGATGTGGCAATGGGACTGGGATAGATGACATTGACAAAAATGACACAATGAATGTTGAATTTGAGACACAGGCCGAAGAAAATGAAGAGCAGATTCATAATCAAGATGACTCTTTTACTCTATTTGATGATGAATGTCAGTTTGAGGACCCTTACTCCATTTGGGAAATGGAAGAGAATTAGCAACTTTTAGGTATTTATATTGCACTTCATGATTCATGAATTAGTTTCCATTGTTTCAAACTGTAGTTGATGATATATATTGTATTCAATGAAAATTGAAATTTTGAATCATTGCACTTCATGATATTTTATTTTATATTGCACTACATGAATCATATTCCAAAATTTAGTTGATATTTTATATTGTATTCCATGAAATTGTGATATTTTATATTTTATATTGTATTCCAAATTTTCATGGTATTGAATTTGATATGTGATTCTGCATCATTTTTAAAGAACAACACTTATCACACTACTTATAAATTCCTATTGCATTTCCATTCACAAAATCTTTGGTAAATAACATAAATAAATATTAATCCATTCCTTGAACAAAAGCTAATAGTTCAACATCCATAACTTATAAGCTAACAGCTCAACATAAATAACTTATAAAGGAATCCGCACAACTTAAACAATAAAAGCTTAAACTACCAAATCCCCTAAATTATACAGAGAAATCTTTACGCATCCATCACCATAAAAACCTTGTTCACAGATAAACATTCCACAACAATGAAACTAACCAAAAATCTATCATTCCAATAATAGACAATCCATTGGAAAACTACTCAGCAAAAGCACAATAAATCCACATAGTAGACACCATAACTCAAAGATTACGCATGCATGACTTCACCATTGTCTTTCTATATTGAAATAACAGAAAAGCAATACAAATAACAAAGTTTTTTTTGTCTTGATAACGGTTTCTTGAAGACAATCGTTTTAGAAATTAAAATAAAAAGTCTTTGAAGTATCAAGAGAGCCAAATTAAAGAAAATAACATAAAAACTAAAAACTAAATAGTGGTCCCACTCCCAACACCGAATCCTCCACTTTCAATTATTTTCACCTCCTTCTCCTTCAATAACGCCTCATGTGCCTTTACTCTTTGCCTATATTCTCGGTACTTGGTGACAATTGCAGTGATGTTTTTGCTTCCTGGAGTTGTAGTAATCTGTAACCTAGTTCTCCATTTTTCAAAAGCATTTTTAGACTCAACCAACATCTGAGATCTTTTCTCTTCTCCACATTTATAAGTCTTGAGGTGGATCTCCATTCCACTGAGTTTTGAGAAGGAATCACATGTCACTGTAGCATGATCAACTATTTCTTTCTTGAATATCTCTCTAAAATTCAGAGAGATCTCTCTTATATATCTAGAATGTTTTCATCAAACTCATCAGCAATTTCCACTCGACCAGAATACGACAATCTTCTTTAATTTCCACCAACATTTCATAATATTGATCAAGTGTGTTATTAATTTCCTTCACCAGATTATCATACATATTCAATTTCCATTCCAATGAAACATACTAGGAAGGGTCTAGCTCCTTAGGATTATTCACAATTTTCTCACCAATTAATATCTTCGAATCCATAGAGTTTAATTCTTTCATTTCCTGACAGAGAACATAGAGACTAGTTTGATCTTTTCTGAGCTGTTGAATTTCTGTTACTAACTCCTTCCTCTTGTTAACAACTCGAGTGTAAAAGAGCACAAATTTATTCAAAAAGAAGATAACCTCTTGAGATATTTTATCGATCCCCTCACAACCAGGTCTAGAATAGTTCAAATTCTTTTTAATTTTCTCTATGGTGAGCACATTGATACCCTCTACCTGAGAACTTGAGGCTTCATCAGATGTAGGAGGAGTGGCCATGGAAGGAATAAAGTGACTCAACATGCGAGGAATAGAGATTCCAGTTTTATATTTTCTTTCCTCTGTTCTTTAACCCTTTTAATCAAGGTTTTGAACGAATAATTGGCATGGTACACATCACCTTCTAGTGTTGGAGGCCCCATATCAACATGTGTGACTTTGTAGTCCACCTCCGATATTTCATCTTCATTTAAATCCTTCACAGGCTCAACAATGTCTAACATTTGATTTCCAGAAGTAGCATCAGTCACCATCCTTGACATCCTCCTAGCTTTCTTAGGTTTTGAAGATCTTTGAAGTAACTTTGAAACTATATCCACTCCAACTTTGGGTATGTGCAGGATCATGATGGGCCAAAAAGTGGCAATATGATAGGTATGTGGCTGACGACTTTTTTTTTACGGTCCAAAATTGATGAAATGAAAAGGGTTTTTAAAGGAGTTTCTCAAATTTCCACCAATATAAATTATGCTTTAATTTGAATTTAATAAGTAATTATTATTCATTTTCTATTCAAATTATGACTAAAGTCCTGATTGATAGATTAATTGAAAAACATCTATAGCTTTCAAACGGTATCACATTTTTTGAATCCAAAACATGCATCACATTCTATGCTTCGTATACTATAGGATTAAAAAAATAAAATTTGAGTTTCATGAAGTTTTGACGAAGTTAAGGTGGTTAGACATACGAGTTTTTTATATTTTTTAAAAGTTGTAATAAAAAAATCATTATTAATTGTTTACTTGGAAAAAAATTACAAAAAAATATGCATCACATCGGGACATGAGTCCTCTACTTATATATAAAATCTTATAAGAAAATATTATCATTTTATTGTGGTTAGGGTGGTCAGACAAACACCTAATTCTTCTTTTTTTCCTCAAATTTAAGTACTACTGCATTGAAATTTCAAATTTTCACCAAACAAATTTTTTATTTTTTAAACAAACCTAGTAGTTTAGAAACTACATTCAATTTGCTACAAATTCTATTCTTACATATTTTTGAAATAATATAGATAACTTATTCAAATTTTAGTCAAGTTGCCTAACTCTAATTTTTCTAATTTTTTTGCCACTTAAGGGCCTATTTTTTCCATGATGATCCTGCACATACCCCTTTCATTGTAGGAATATGCTTTCTCTTCTTCTCCAATTCTTTTTTAAGCCATCCTGGGGAGGCTACTACCAGACTAGAATCTTCATTTCCACTAATAGTTTCTTTAGGAGTGAAAGGTGGATTATCAAGTAGAGAAGAGGGAAATTCAGATAGAGGAGGAAAGATATTATCTTCAGCGATTTTTTGAAAGATAGCTTCAGAATCTACAACCACAAGTTTTTCTTGATTGGTCTTCTTCTTAGGGGTACGAGAAAGCACATTGTCTTGTTCGCAGATGCTCTTCAGCTTGACTATTTCTTTTAGCCTGTCACCATCACCTCCTGACTGAGACTTTGCACTAGAGGACCTAAAAAAGGGTTTCCCCGATGATACACTTGTACCAGATGCTTGTGTAGACACCTGTTCATTCTTCTGTGATGACTTAGGCTCCTGAATAGGACCCGTGACTTGCCACCATTTCCCATCCAACTAGTCTTGGGTTCTTTTAAGCACTAGGGCAGCACACACCCTCATATCTAAAATTTCACTTTGGCTCCAATCAACCCTAGGGTGGGATTTATCAGGAAATTTTTCATATGCAAGATCTATGATTGTTGAATCATCAACTACATTTTCAGGAATGTGAAATGACAAACCGAAAGCCTGTATTTGTTTTAGTGTTAGCCTCATATAATATCTTCTCAAAACTTCATTCTCATTGACACAATTTTCCCAAAAATATTCGATAGATGGGTGATTCTGATATAAGCTCCCTCCATAGAGATTCTGCTTCAAAAAACCATTAGTAATGTCAAAATTAGCTCTCATAGACAGGTTCTGGAGGTTATATTCCTTGAGAATTCCTTCAGCTCCCCTTGTCATTTGGTTTGTTTTGCACATAAAAGAAGGGGTCTCTAATGGGAAGAAATACCCTCGTTTCCCCATGTTTGTATACTTAACATTAACCATGGCCATTTGTCAAAAAACTTCCAAAAATATTAGTAAATCTTCAGGATATTGAGTTAATTTAAATGGGGCTTTCTCAAAACCCCCTATTCTCAGATAGGAAAACTTATCAAATTAGATGTAAAAACTCCCAAATTTTGATACAACAGAAATTGATTCAAGGGAAAGGCACATTTCTGGATTTCCATCTAGCTTCCTCATGACCTCCATTAAAAATGCATCATTAACACAACAAAAAACACCCATTTCAAATTGTTTAGTGAACTGAGGAAAGCATTTATACACATGCATATCATAATTTGGGGTTCCTTAAGGCTCCAACCCAAGCCAAAAGGACCTTCGACTACCTACAATGTACATCAAGCAAGAACACATACAAAAAGTAGCAGTCTTATGGAAATTAATTAATTGCCCATTCAAATGGAAGCAAATAACTTTAGCCCAGTCAATGAAAATGTTCTCATCACAAACCATCAAGATAAACTGGCACATCCAATCCTCAAATAAATCAACTTGTGCATTCCCAACAACGCAGTGCAATAAAGCAATATCATCTACAATTTCTCCCTTAAAATGCACTCTTTTGAGTTTAATCGATAGTTGCGACTTACCTTTCTTTTTAGACTTTAACCAGGTTTTGGCCATGGAGTTCTTACACCAATCCTTATTTTCTTTGAAAAATTCACCTACCACTATGACAAACATGTCTTCTACAGGTTCCCTTTCTAGAATCCCCAGTGCGCAAGAAACAACTTTAGGAGAAATTTCTACAATTACAGTCTCGTCCGCGACTTTAATTTCCCATGTTTGCGGAATGTACCTTCTCGCACATGCACTTATTAGGTTCACACTCAACACAACTTCTGGAAACCCTCCAACATGAGCTAGCCTACTTTCTAAGAGTTTTATATCCAACTCAAACTTGTCATCCCTCTCCAGGCGCATCCAAAATTCATCTAACTTAAAAGGTATGAGCACCGTATCCTTTATGCCGACCCAATATTCACTCTGCATGAGCATAAATTTGTGGAGAATGAATGTTTGCACTTGAGAAGTACTACTGTACTGGCCTTGGAAAAGAATGAGAATGCAGGCTAAATGTCTGAGTAAAACTTCACCACCCGCTTATGTCATTATTTTTGATAGGATGCGCTTTAAATGCACCATTCAATTTCATTGGTAATTTCCTTGAAAAGATAACCTTTAAACCTACATGCTTTTGGAAATTCCTAAAAAGACAACTCAAGTTTAGTCCGTACATAGCATTCAATGAGATGTTAGATGACAACGCCTTTGAAAGGAAAGATAAGTCCATAATGTCGCATGGTCACTGAAACTTGGAACCTTAGAACCAAAGTCTAAAGTTTTAAAGTTTTTGAAACCTCTGACCCATCGACTAAATCCACACACCGTAACTCAAAGGTTACGTATGCATGAACTTAAGTTACTCAACAAAGTGAACCAAGTCAGGGAATCAGGTAGTAATGAAAATTTAGAACTCCGCGACATGGTTATAAAAATTAGAGGACTAGAGACTAAGCTTGCTTTGCTCCCTTATTTTGAGTCTATAAGCATACATCAAATGTTCATCGAACGGTTGAGTAATTTATGATATAAATAATAAACATGTGTTTTAAAGTTTTTTAACCATTAATGCACTCGAATTGACATCAAGGCCTTTATAAAATGAATTACAATGTCACATTAATAACACAACCATTAATAGCACTAAGCACAATAGCACTTAACATTACAAATGACTTAATAAAAGGAATTACAATGTCACATTAATAGCACAGTAACACTTAACGTTGCAAAGGACTTAATAAAAGGAATTACAATTTCAAATTAATAGCACAACCATTTATTTTAATACAACTAAATTACAATGTCACACTATTACATTGTAAAAATAAAAATGTAAGCGCAAGTGTTAAGCTTCTGCTGGACCGCTGGAGAAAACATAAATGTAATACATGTGTGTCTAAAAATAAATGGGACTTGCCAGGTGAACCATGCACTCTGAAAATAAACGCATGGGACTTCCAGGATCAGCCATGGTTTCTGAAAATAAATGCATGGGGAAAGGCGGGCTAATCAAAATGAGGAAATGGGAGCTGTGAAGATACAAAATATACTTCTCCCCTTTGAAAATTAGAGTCATGCAGAAGATGAGGGGTTGTAAAACCGCTCCCATCTTCTACTTGCAGCTTCCATGCACTAGGATAGCACTTATCTCCATCAGAGCTCCTCATCCTGGCTCAAAACTTGTCTGAGAAGTTAGGTGAACCAAATTGACTTCTTTCCAATTCCACTCATTCTAAACTTGTAGGAAATTGGTCTTTTACTTTGTAACTACATAACTGCAGGCAAGATAATTTAGAGTATCCCCAATAATGCCACATAATCTTCTTCCTCAATCCTATTCCTTATTAACCCTACAAAATGAAAACCCTTATGAAAATTCAAACATTGCACTCAATAGTAAAGCCTTTAGCCTTCAATGAATGATTTCAATTTTTATTTGTGCTCGCTATCCTTATTTATGGGCCAACAATGTTGCCAATAGTACTACTACTAGCCTGGTCCCTGTGTACACCTCACACATGTCACATGTAAGGTTAGGTATAATCATGATTCATAATCGTGATTCATGCAAACCAAAAAGCCAACTTAAATTTTAATCGATTCATGTAACTTAAGCCTTACATTTATTTAAATGTTTAATTTGATTGATGTCTAGACTCTGACAGCTTCACTACATGCAAAATGTACCTCAAGCTGACAAGCTGTCAATTGTCAAAATTTCCAGTGCCACTCAAAGTTCAAATGATATGAAATCATTAGAAATCTTGTTTCACTAGCCATTTAGTCCTGCATTGGCAACAAATTCTAAATTGTTGATAATTGTAAATCTAGTGGTTAAAGGGTAATTCTGGAGGTTTAAGTTTGCAAGACTAGTGCTCTTTGCATTTCATTCTGGAATGCTTGACTACAACCATACATCAAACATTCATCGAACGGTTGAGTAATTTATGAATAATGATATAAATAATAAACATGTGTTTTAAAGTTGTTTTAAAATTTAATGCACTAGGATTGACATCAAGGCTAAGGGGCTGGTAACTTAATGTTGCAAAAGACTTAATAAAATGAATAATGATACCGGGAACCAAGGGAGAAGGTCAACAAAAAATTAGAAATAAATAACATTTTGGTAAACCCTAACAAGAGTGACAACTTTTAGTGTTTATAATGTTTTTTTGTCAATTTGATGGCAACTTTATTTTTCCATTTGTATTGCTTTATGTTTTACTTTTAAATCTGCATGCAATTATTTCATAAATAGATAATGCTTAATTTCTTAAAGGAAAAAAAACTGATTTGAATAGATTCATAGACACTGAACTCAGAAAATAACTCTTTACTATAAATTTATAACAGAGATTAACACAACACAACCATTTATTTTATTACAATTGAGTTACAATGTCACATTATTACATATATTTTTAAAGATGAGTAGCTGTAGAGCAGGCAAGTTGTTGTTTTGTTTAAATAACATAAGTCACTTTACATAGACACAATTTATTCCAAGTTGTTGCTCATAACAATGGATTACAAATTGATTCCAATTTCCAAGGTTCTATCGGTGACAATGTAAAACAAATATGACACTACAAATAAATGCATGATTCCAAAGCTTATGCTAGTGAGAATGTACTACAAACGTGGCACTAAAAATAAATGCAAGGAACTTGCTTGGCCAGAAATGCTGGGGAAATGGGAGTTGTGAAGATACAAAATGTGCTTATCCCCTTTGAGAACCAGAGTCATGCAGAAGATGAGGGGTAGTAAAATTGCTCCCATCTTCTACCTACAACCTCCATGCATTGAGATAGCACTTATGTCCATCAGAGCTCCTCATCCTGGTTCAAAACCTATCTGAGAAGTTAGGTGAACCAAATCAACTTCTTTCCAATTCCACCCATTTTGAACTTGAAGGAAATTGATCTTTTACTCTGTAACTACATAACTAGAGGTAGGAGAATCTAGAGTATCCCCAATAATACCACAACATCTTCTTCTTGAATCCTTATTAACCCAAAAAAATGAAAACCCTTATGATACTGTCCACTATCACTAACCCTATTTATGGGCCACCAGTGCCACTACCAGCTTGATTCGCGCAAACCAAAAAACTAACTTAGTTGATTTGTGTATCGTAATCCTTACATGTACAATTAATTTTTTTAATTTGATTGACATCTGGCTACATGCAAACTGTACCTCAATCTGACAAGTTGTCAAAATCGCCAGACTCCAGTCACCACTACCAGTGCCACTCAAATGATATTAAATCATTACAAATCTTGTTTCATTAAAGCTATGAGTTGTCCGATCAATTTCTTTGGATGTTCAAAAGATTGAGAATTTCAATTAAATGAAATGTAATACATTGAGGCATTGAAAAGAGAGAAATGAGCCTTGATCTCACCACATGTCCGCATCTAACGGTTCTACTGTTATTTTAGAGGTTTCAATTCGCAAGTCTACTGCTTTAAAGATTTACTTCCGAAATGTAACTATAGTCGTCCATAAAAATTCATCGAATGGTCATGGTTATATTGATTTTCCTTTACATCCTTTGTGTAAAATGTTCTTAAATTTTTAAGCCTTGGCCCTATGTTCTTCCTAGGCGATCCCTCTTTTAAAACAAACTTTTTGCACGTGCATATTTCTACCACTTAAGTTTTTCTATCGCTCATTGCCAAAATCCAACCCATCAGGTTCATTACCACGATGATGAACTTTGATCTCACCACGTGTCCACATCGAATAGTTCTAGTGTAATTTTGGAGGTTTCAATTCGCAAATCTAGTGCTTGAGAGATATACTTCCAAAATGAAACTACAACCGTCCATCGAAAATTCATCGAACAGTCATGGTCCATAATGTCATGTGGTCGTTGAAACTTGGAACCTTAAAACCAAAGTCTTAAGTTTCAAAGTTTTTGAAACTTCCAACCCACCGACTACAAAGATGACCAAGAAAGACTTGCAACTAAGGTTAGGAAAATCACCAAAATCTTGACTTTGGTGAATTAAGATAGGAAAGGTGGCAAGGACATTGCATTTATGAAGTGAAGATCGTAGGAAGATTCAATTCAGTGGACATGACTGGATGATCAATGGGTAATTAATATTGGTATGTGTGGATTTTGGAAAATTATTACCTCTCGAACCTCAATTAGAAAAGTTAATATTAGAGTTTGGCGTGGAGAAGAAGGCACACAAAAAGTTTGAAAGAGTGGTGGTGTAGTTGCAATAGTTTTCAAATGGAGGCCAACTTCACTATGTGTTTGAGGAGGAAATTAAACCCATTTTATGGTGACGCTTCTAACCAAAGATTAATGGGGATGTTATTATTCATTAATGGGAGGTTGGTACAAAGTGTGTGGATGATTTTGGGGAAATCCTTTGGAAATAGGAGGCATAGATACAAGACTAACATGGATGTATACTCTTTGATTGTAGCATGGGATTTGGACTTGGGGGAATCGACAAGCACAGTGAGAGAAGTGATGGACATGATTGTGCATAGATATTTCTTGGAAGGATTAGAATCAATACTTGAATGGAAAGTTCCAGGTGAAGGTTTTGACTACTGGGAAGGCTTTGAAAATGTGGAATTGGAAGGGGCAGAAGGATGCACCCCTTTTGTGCATTGGCCAAAGGATGAGATTAAAAATCAATGCAGGGAATAAGCAAGGTTAGGCTGGCAAGCATTGAAGCTCTTTATAGAGTTGATGAAGGTGGAAGCAATTATAGCACCATTGAAAGCATAGGAGAAAGTAGAGGCAGGGTGCATGGAAGCACATGTGAAAGCGGAGGAAAAGTGTATGAAAGCAAAAGGAAAAAATGCGAGGAAGCGGAAGATGAAAGCAAAAGGATAAAATGCAAGGAAGCAGAAGATGAAGGGAAAAGCAATAAGGAAATTTTTTTATGAAATGGGTAGCACTAGTTGAATTTGTAGTTTTTGTAGGGTTTTTGTAGAATTAATGCAAGACTAGTACTAAAATTTTGGATTGTTGGGGGTTGAACCCTGTTACAGTTGTATAGTGTGAATATTAGGAAGGGTAAAAGAATGATTGAAAATCTTGTTGAAATATGTAAGGTAGTTACAAATAGTTGTGGAACTAGTTTTAGTTGGGTAGGGTTACTTTTTCTGTTATGAAGCATGTTAAGATGCTTTTTTGAAAAAAACTATTATAGCTATAGGTAATTTTTGGATGGTTGATGAAAAGTAAACAATGAGGAAAATGATGTAATCTTTATTTTCATGCAATACAAAATACTATTATTGACCAAAAAAAAAAATCTAACGGCTCTAGTGTTATTATGGAGTTTTCAATTCGCAAGTCTATTTCTTCAGAGATTTACTTTCGCAATGCAACTACAATCGTCCATCGTCAATTCATTGAACAGTTGTGGTTATATTGATTTGCATTGACACTTCGCCACTGCATATTTTTTATGAGTTTGATATTATGTTTAATTCACCAATGTTTTTTTCTTAATCATTTGAAAATAGGTTTAATTCACCAATGAATTTTATTTTTTAGTTTGAATTTTTTTTTTAATCACCAACAAAATTATTTTTTCTGGTTTGAAAATACGTTTAATAATTCGCCAATCAAAATATTTTATTGGTTTGAAAATATATTTTAATCACCAATGGAAAAAAATTTAGTGGTTTAAAAAAAATTGCATTTCGCCAGGATTTTCCACAAACTTCTAGCGATTAGAAAATATTCGCCAATGGACATTATATTTTTTTCACGAAAAAATGAAAAAAATTTGCCACTAAAATTAATATTTTTATGGGGAAGTGTACAAGATTCGCTAGGATTTTACACCTTCATCGAGGGCGGGTTCTTAAAGTTTTCCCTACTTCCATCCCATGCTTCATTCTCCACAAATTGCACATCTTTGCTGATTATGACTTTTCTTGTATTTGGATTAAACAACTTGTAAGCTTTTGTATCTTCTGAATACCCAAAAAAAATGCACTTCTCACCTTTGTTATCCAACTTCCTTCTCAACTCTTCAGGAACATGAGCATATGCAATGCATCCAAAGAATTTGAAGTGTGCAACACTATGCTTTTTACCACTCCAAGCCTCTTGAGAAATCGCATTCCTTACACTTGTAGTTGGACATCTATTTAGAATATAAACAATAGTTGTTACTACTTCAGCCCAATATTCATTTGGTAAATGCTTTGAATTCAACATACTTCTTTCCATGTCCATGACAGTTCTATTTCTTCTTCAGCCACACCATTTTGTTGAGGTGTGTAGCGGGCTGTATGTTTCTGAATACCATGTTGTCTACAAAATTTAGAAAATCATTAGAACTATACTCACCACCTCTATCAGTTTTTAATACTTTAATGTAGTAACCACTTTGCTTCTCTACAAGAGCCTTGAACTGCTAAAAGACTCCAAAAGCATCAGGTTTATGCCTCAAAAATTAGACCCATGTCTTCCTTGTATAGTCATCAATAAAAGTTAGAAAATATGTACAACCTCCAATGGAAGGAGTTTGCATTGGTACACATATATTAGAGTGACTAATCTCAAGAGGTTTATAAGCTCTTTCTAATTTTCCAATAGGGGAAGTCTCTATGTTGTTTACCCAAGATGCACCCTTCACATACTCTTTCTGGTTTTTGAATCAATGACAATCCCTTAACCATATTCTTTCTAGATGCAACAATTTTAGACCCCCAAAGTTTAAATGACCAAATCTCAGATTCCATAACTGAGATTCATTTTTTACAACTATCTAAAAATTTGTTTGAATAGTTACATTATCATTTTGTCCATCTTTGGAACTCCAATTTGTGCTTTTCTAGAGCAAACTTGTTCTTTTCTGGAGCAAATTTGTTCTTTTCTGGGGCTAGCTTGAGAGTCATTTTAAGAATTTTTAGCCTTAAAGGCTGCTCTTTCTTGTGTATTTTTTGATATATGATGAGCTTCAACTGCATTTCTTTTGATATTAGGTTTCAACCTCAATGGGAACATTATATTCCTTGTCATTTGTACCTCTGCTATCAATTGAGTACTAGGAGCTTTATCAAGAATAACACATGCATTATCGTGAACATATAAATTCTATATCCTTTTTGCACTAATTGATCAATGCTCATTAGATTATGCTTTAGATGAGAAACATAAAAAACATCATGAATGACCTTTTCTCCCCCTTTTTTGTTAGAATATCAACAGTCCCTTCTCCCATAACATTCACTTGATTATTGTTCCCAAGAGTGACATTTAAAGTAACTAGCTTATCCAAGCTAGAAAATAATTCTAGATAATTTCCAAACATGTGATTGCTACAACTAGAATCTAAATATCAAATATCATTTGGACTCTCTTGAACCATATTGCATTCAACCGGTGATTTTGTAGGAATTGATTCAACAATCTTTGTGCATGCAATAAACATAGATTTTTTTATAGAATTTTCTAAGGGATTTTAATTTTGTGGTCCTTGCTCACGTTGCTTCTTTCTACATTCAGAAGAGTAGTGACCATACCTCTTACAGTAATGACATTGAACATGTGACTTTTCTTGTCTTTGACCAGTTGAATGATTATGAGAGTGATCATTATTATGTCCTCTTCCACCTTGGTTTGCAGGACTGTTGCTACGTCCTCTAAATGTGTTTCTTCCTCTACCCCTAGGAGTGAATCTACCTTCACCTCTTCCATGGATTATTGAAGCCTAAGATGAGAATTCATTTTCTATGGAAGTGTGTGATGTGTTCATCCTATGTTCATGGTTTATCAAAGAGGCATGCAATTCATCCCTTTTCATTTGAGTTAAATCCTTAGTTTCCTCTATTGCAACAATTAAAGGATCAAATTTAGTAGGCAAAACTCTTAGTATTTTTTCAACTATTCTTGTCTCTTCTATTGTTTCCCCATGTGATTTTATTTGATTCATAAGCCCAACAACATGTGTGAAAAATGATTCCACAAAATCCAAATCTTTCATATTTATGTTCTCCAAATCTCTTCTAAGCAACTAGAGTTTTGTAGTTTTAGCTTTGTCCTTACCTTGATAAGTTTTTTGCAGTGTATCCCTTGCCTCCTTTGCTTGCTTTGTTTTTGCTACTCTTGGGAGTATGTTTTAATGCATTTCCTAATGAATATAGAAAAAGAATTTTCCATCTTTCTTCCTTTTCTCTTTCAAGAGATCTTTTTCTGCCTATGTGAGTGCATTATATTCCGCTTGGTCTGTTGGTTCCACATAACCATTCTCAACTATCTCCCAATCATCTTGAGATTGAAATAGGGATTTCATGGTTAATGACCAATACTCATAATTTTTTCCTGTGAAAATGGTGGTTTGCAGACTAGACAAAGACACACCAGATGTGGAAGCCATTAATGGTTGTTAAAAGAAAATGAGTAGACCTAGGAAAATGGAGAGACAAAGGGTTTAAACCAAAGCTCTGATACTAGGTGTGGGAAAGGGGTAGAGGATTTGATATAAAAAAAGAGAAATGTAAAAAAAATCACACTAAAATATGCATACAACAGTGAAAGAACAAATAGAAATGGATTTGAATGTTGCTCACAACACACACACAAATAACACAACATAAAATAGATGATATCACATTCATATATGTATTAAATTGATTAATTACAATAGAGATTTATTTCCCTTATTTGTTCTTCCTTGTCACACCAGAGCTTCATTTCCCTTCTTCTGCCTTCCAAAAATGACAACCATATAGTATTAAAAACTAAAAAGCTACGGTGGAGAAAGAAGAATATAATAATATTATTTTTACAACCCCTAAAGCATGTAAGAGTTAATAAGGATTTAATGCCGAATCATATCAAATCTCTTGAAATATTTCTCCAAAAAATTTCTCATAAAATTTCCTTTAATGTTGATATGGAGGTGAATTGGTGACAACAGGCACAAAAAAGGTAGTTGAGATTATATTTTTGACAACTTCAAACTTCGAGCTTGAGGCTTACTCTTTGCTACAAGACATCAGACTTTGGGCTTCTGTCATACCTTATACAAAATGCCTCAAAGAAATGAAGTATGAGTAAAGTCCAAAAGGCATCAGACATTGGGCTTCAGCATTAAGGCTTATGCCTTAACATAAAGACAAGGAGGCAGAAAATAGAAAGTCTGAATACTGATACTCGAAAAGGTTTCAGGGATCAAATATTAGTATTAAGGCTTGTGCCTTACCATGAATTTTAAGAAAGGGGTATGATGAAACCCCAAACCTCGACACCCAAAATGATTTTGGTGTTTGTGGGTTAGCTTTGAGGATTATGCCTTAAACATCTTGGTAAGTGTATAGTAAGAAGAATACCTGAAGGCCAACATCTGAAAGGGTTAAAACTTGTGAAGTAAATGTTCGGGCATCATAGTTTGGTAGGAATGCTTATGCCTTACCAAAAGGATGGTAAGTGGTAAGTGTTAAGGGTGAATCCTGACACACAAAATGGCTTTGGTGTTCATAGATTCAGCCTTAAGGCTGAGGCCTTAGTAGTTTGTTAAGTATGTTATAAGAAGAATTACCAAAGGCTGACACCTGAAAGGGTTAAGTTTGGAAATTCTTGCAAAGGTCTATTTCAGACATCGCAAGTTGAAAGGTTGGATTACACCTTAACACAAAGGCATGTAAGTGGTAAGGTGGAAGAAGTAACCTCAACCTTCGACAACTTAAAGAACTATTTGTAGTGTTGCACTTTGGTGTTTTGGAGGTTGGTGTGAAGGTTTGTGATGGAGTAAAGGAAGGAAGAAGGTAATGAGTAAGGTCGATCATTGAACCCTGATAGGTGTAAAGAGGATCAAACATCATGGCTCAGTCTTATTTCTTGAGGCCTTTAAAGCATTTCAATCATGAGGTAAGGGGGATTAGCAGTCTTCAACCCTCGACAAGCATGACAAATGGCAATTTTTTTCCATTCTACAAAATGCTTGCATTGACTTGGGTTGACCAATACAGGTATGCGGGTTAGAGACAATTTCTCGAATGAATGATTCGCATCGTTGTTGTGAATCACTTGAAGATCTACAGTCATATTTAAAGCAAGTCAAACCAGATGATTGTGGTTTGATGCAAGGCGGGTAAATGAGATATGCTAGACCATGGCACAAATTTCAAGATTGGTGGCATGCATTGAAATACTGGATTTTGTTAGTGGACGTACGAAAAATTGAAATATGGCATGGAAAATGATATTTCAACTCCAACTACATTCTTGCAAAGGAATGGAGGAAATGGACATCACCATGAATGCAAAGGCCAACTATGGAAGCTGGGGGGAGATCGAGATAATAGAAAAAAGAAGATTAAATGCAATACAAAAAATAGTTGAAAAAATTCCAGAAAATAGCCAAGGCAATAGAGGAAGTCGATAGTGTTTGGCTCAAGGGAGGCGGCTTGTCGAAGAAGTGAGGGGAGTTAAGTTGAACGAGGAGAGCGTTGAAGCAGTGTAGAGGAAGGGAAAAGGTTTCATGATATTTTCTTGAGCTTGAATCATGAGTGGCTTGGGAGGAAAGAAAAGGGACAATGGGAAGAGTAAGGAAGGGGCGAAAATGAAGTGGCTATATTTTGAGAAGTTTTGGGATGGAAGATCGAAGCACGAGGCTAATCACCAATTAAATCTGAGAGATCTTAGTTAGGAAAGGAGAGAGAACGAAGCTGAAGGAAATAGAGAAAGCAATGGCTAGGCATGTCACTTTCTCCAAGAAGTGGAGGTTGGAATGCAAAGAATCACACTACCATTTCAGATTTATTGTATGACTGAAGTCCCTTATTCAGGGTTCATGGAGGATAGAGGATTTGTGGAGTAGAAGAAAGGGCCCAAGACCCCATCTTAGGCCCTTGGAGAATATTTATGCAGGTATGGGGGTCTACTTTAGTTGATTTTAAGCATACCCACCTAGTATTTGTGTATGTGTAGATGCATTTGCATGTTGGACCATATTGTGTGTATTGAGTGCACTGGCTATGTATTGTGTACATTGATGATCTATGAGAGTTTGTGTTTATACCTAGATTGTATCTATGAGTGTTTTAGGGCTGTTGGTGGATGATTTCATTATAAGTAAAATATACATATGCTTTATTGGGAATATTGAATTCAAATGGGTAATTCTTGTTGTTGCTAAATCTATGGTTTGACCAACAAATTTTATTACTTAGTAGTAGTTACCATTAGAAATTTGGGAATGAGTTTGAGATAGAATTTTTTTGGGGAAGGTCGAAAACTTGTGAAGCCCATTGGTGTAAAGTTTATGTTTTAGATTGAGATTAGAATTTTGATTTCCATCGACCATTCCATTAGTCTCCAACTAAGCCCTTGTTCATAATCCATTGTATGGCGATTTTAGTGTTATCCCTAAACAAATAGAGCTTGGGTTTCTTCATCCTTTTTGGTCTTCAAATTCCAGTAACAATCATTTCTATATAATTTTTTGATACATAATAACTAGTAAGAATAATGGGTGTTGGAATGCTCTAAATAGAATTCGAGTATCACACTCATGGTACTGTTTGATAGTTATTTAGATAAATTTTTATATTGAAATATCATCTTATTTTATCTAAATGGAAGACAGTAAAGGATATTGTAATATATATGCATATAACATTGTATATGATGTGCAAGTTATTTCAATCTGTAGTTTGACCTATTGAAGATTTTAAACTATTATTTTTGTTCTCTTTCATTATGCAATGTTGAAATAAATTAGGTCTAATAGTCTTGAAAATTATTACCTATCAACATGATGGAGATGTTCTTTTATGAAGATAATCCTCTATCAAAATAACGTTGTTTATCTTTATTCTCATATTAGTAAGGAAACCCAAATTGTTTTATGAGTATAAGATACACACATGTAGCATGTAACTATATGTTATGAGATGAAGGATTTTAGTTTTGTAATTATCTATGTTGAAAGAATTTAGAAGTAGAAAGCATATATATGAATATTATATATTATATATGTGAACTTGTTTAAAGTTATACCTATAAAGGAACAATGCATATGAGCATACAAAACTTGACACCTATTTTTCCTATGGCTAAGTAATCTATATGCAAGTAACTTTATTGTGTGATACATTCAAGTGCACTGGAATAACATATATGATACATTCCTCATTAAATGTTTCCATTTCCATTATATTGAGTATTAATTTTTATTTATTCAAATTGTATTATTTCATGATCGATTCTCTATCCCATATGTTGTTAACATATCCTTAACAATTTTTCTGATCCCCAGCTTCACCTAAGTGGGTGGCAGCTGAATGTGAAACTATATGGGGAAATGGATCCTAGAAAGGGTTGTGTAACCACTCATATAGTTTATAAGTAATATAATAGAGGCATAGGATAAATTTGAGTAGATAATTGAGTTTAGCATATATTGGTCTGATTGGGTTATGATGGTGTTTGAGGTAGAGTCATCTTTCGAACCTAAGAGTTATACCCCTTGTGTGATCCAACCAAGAGTATGATGGTTGAATTATCTAGAAAGATTCAGTATGTGAATTTTCTTATTAACCCATCACCTCATAATCTTATTAAGGTTATATTGTAACCCTTGTATTGTTTGGATTAAAACCAAAACTACAATTATAATCATCTCTTTAAGATATGATATGGTCACCTTCAACCTAGATCATAACCGGTTATCTTATTTTTTCATGTGGTCCTTGTGTATAATTGGGATTGTTAACCATTCCTCCTTATCTAGTGAAGAGGATCCCTTATAAAGTTACCGTTGTTGATCATTTTATGTATTTACTATATAGTTGTGAGTTAAACCTTGGTGAAATGTGATTGTTGGTCAATCAAATATGAGTTGGGTGAACTCAAGTTGTCAAACTACAAAGCCTCTAAGCAATATGTAGGAAAGGCCATCAAAGATGAGCCCCCGAGGGTTTAGGTCTGGCCCCTAGGCTTTGCTCTCTTTTTATTACTTTGAGATTACTATTGATATATATTTTATTGTTTAACATGTGAATTGAATTATTCTTCAAATTATTAATTAGTTAGTTGAACTAATTAGGTCTATCTTGGTGATGTGGATTCCATGTCTCCACTAGAACCCGACCATGATTGTCACAACAATCATTTACCTGACTAAGTTCTTATACTTGATTGGTTAAATGTTGTTATGCTTTCATGAAGTGCATGTATAGGAAGTAGCCTTTGTGAATTATGCAAGTGTTTGTGGTCAAAATTTGAAAATTATGTCTTGTCCTTAACTATATTTTTGGTAGAAACTTTTGGGCATTACATTTGGTATCAAAGCACGGTTGCAACATTGGGATCTCTAGTTAGTGTTGTTTCCCATGTGGTGTTTCTTTTGTGAATTTCCTTTGTGTACTTATCCCCTTGTTGTGATTGATGGTTGAAATGACCTTATGATGTCCTTTCCTTATTCTTTGATAATTGTTGTTAGATTTGATTGAGTATTACATACCCCGAAGTGGATGATGCAATTGAATCTGAAATAAATGATACTATGTTCATATACTATACGTAGTAAAAGAGTGGTGAAATAGTAATGCTTCTTAAGGGAATCATATATTGTGTTCCCTAAAATCGGATAGAAAAAGTAGTGATTTAACCATGTTTGGGGTATGAGATCTTTCTTTATATGTCTAGAAGTGATTTAAAAATGTAATTATTTTCTTTCCTATGGGTAAATGGAGTACTTCCTAAGAGTGCATGTTGCCTTGGAACTAATTGAATTCATGTTTTGTGTAAAGTTACCTTGTAAATATAAAAGAAAGATGTTTGATTAGGATGAATCTTTGGGGTAAAAAGGGCTTAGTCCCAAAACTGCATTTCTACCTTAGGGTTTATGTGTGTTCTTGAGCATGAAATCAATTAATATTGAGGTAAAACATAATAGTGGAATAATATGCGTAGTAAATAAATAATAATGGTTGTGAGGGAATGAATGTAGTAGAAAACCTTGCATTGTTAAATTTTGAAGCTATGTTTGTACTTTCTTTTGATGGTGTGTCTGGAAAGTAGAATGTCATGTGCATTGTAGCAACCTTACAATGGAAACAATTAAGGTTCCCAATTGCATTATTATTGATATAAAATCATATAAATGTTAACTCACTAGAGATGCAATTGTTTTTTATTAGGGGGGTAAAAAATGGATTTTTATGGGGCCTAAAACCCAACACAAAGGAAAGCAGGTTGCATTAAAGATACATCATAAACCAACAACAACCCCACAACATCCACTAAAGATAAACATGACTACACACACTGCAACCAATGAACAAGCAAGGACCATAGACTCAAAAACACCTAGTTTTAACTGGGACCAACAACCCAATTAGATACACACATAACCCGCTTGCATCTGCCCAACATTAGCAAACCAACCGCTCATGGAAGACACCACAAATCCAAGGAAGATAATCTACAAATAACCACCTGAACCACTCAGGCATCCATGCAACAAGGCTACATCAACCAAGATTTGACAGTAATAACCACCTAAAACAATCAAGCAACAAAACAACAACGCAACTTCCAACCATCTACTCAGAAACAATAGAGCCAAACCCAAAAAAAGAAAAGGAAATTTAATGGTAAAGACCACCATTAAACCCAAACCCATGATCAAAAAGACCAACAAACGAAAGGAGAAACACCCCTTGAAGCTCCCAAATGCACCACATGCCAACTCCAAGTCCACCTCAAGAGGACAGAGCTCCCCTCTATAGGAGAGGATTCTGTGAAAACCCAACAAACCAAAAACACACCTTTCCAGTAACCTCAGGCTCCACCTTGATAGGAGAAACTTCCACCTCAATAGGAACACCACTAGAGGAGACCAGGAAAGAGGACTTCCATCCACATCCAACACACCCACCTCCAACTCAATAGGAAATGAGTCCTGACCATGAAGAGTTGTCTTCTCCTCAAAAGAAGACATAGTGCATAGGAAATAGAAGAAAGTCAAAGCTCCAAAAGATTGGGGAGACACACCACCCTTTGGTTGAGCATGTAGGAGCTCCAAGAGAGAGACCACAACCAAAACAACATGAGACACCGAGGGAGCAAGAGGGAAAGGAATTCCACTCCACCAGCTCAAAGCACTACCCAACTTCCAAGTCAGACCCAAAAATAGAGAACTCCTCTAAGAGAGAGCCCAAAGCCAAAAGTAAAAGATAACCCCCTTTGAGAAAGATAGCTAAGAAAACCACAAAGGGTACCCAAAATCTCTGATAGAGAGCCCAAGAAGAACACATGATGCCAAAGAAACCCAACACCCAGCAAGCACCACCAACACTCCATCTTCAAAAAAAAAATTCCTTAGTAGAGAGAACCCACATTGGGTACCCAAAAGCTTTGAAAGAGAACCCAAGAAACAAAAATAGACTCCAAGAGCCCTGCAGCACAAGCATGTGCCAAACCTCCAACAACCAAGGCTTATCCAAAACATCAAGAGAATCCAAGCAAACCCATCTTTCAACAGGAGAGAGAAAGGGCTTCTCCAAGCCAAGAGAAGAACCACCCCTTCCAAACTCAACACCAAAAATCCTGAGAGGAAAAAAGCCTCATCCCAAATTGCCATGAAAAACAACAACCACTCCCAACCAAACAAAGGGGAGAGTCACAAAATGCACATCAGTGTTGCAACCTCTCACACCAACAGCCACAACCAGGGTCATACCAGAGCATCTCCCACCCATGCTCACCCTAACGAGCACATTGAAGATGACCTAAGTAGTGCCAAAAGAAACATGGGAACCCATGTAAGCAAGGAAACCTGCACTCCAAACAGGAGTAGCCACCGCCTACCATGAGCCAAGCACTACCCAAGGAAGAATAAGACTCAAAAAAGGGAGAAATGCCGCATTAGGAAGATCATCCACAACAGGAATCCACCCAACAAAAACAACAAACTGACTTTTCCAAACACTAATAGCAACCATCGATGACTGTACAACCTCCACGAGATCCCCATTTGGATCTCCATCGTCTTCTCCATCAACTCCATCGCCAGTTTCAAAATTCCCTCGCGCGTGCGCCCATGCAATTGTTAAGAGCATGATTAAGTGAATTTTGAGTGAAAATAATGTTGTGCTTTTGGTGCTAACAAATTGGACTATGTTTTCCTTATCGTGTGTTGAGTATTGGGTAGCCTTTTTGAGAAGGTGCTTTATCATGATTGTGTATGCCACTTGGTAGAATAGAGTATTTTTTGGTTAAAAATTATGTGTAAGGAAATTATTTTGTTGCTTTAAAAGATGAAAGTTGGAAAATAAGTTATTTCATATTCTTGATGAATGTGAATACCCTGTATTGACCAGTGCGTAAGTTGTGTATTGTGGTAGTTGTCATGGATATTCTTGATAGTTAAGGTGTTTCTTATGTGGAAAAATAGTAAATGTGTTGTGCCCCAAGTATGAGATACATGGTATCGGACTTGGGATAAGGGTGAGTGGATGTCAAGAATGATCCCGATATGCAGCCTTCATGATTATCTTGTGTTTAAGTTAACTTGTTGTGAAATGGTGTAAACATAAATGTGCGGATGTGTACCTTCTAAATGGAATGTGATGTAGTCCTTTGTGTAAGTCTTGTATATATTTTAAATGTGTACCCCTAGTCTATGGTTCCCCCTTTGGGAGTGAGATGCCAATTGGTGTAATTAAGGGGTGAGAGGCACATGTCCATCTATTGGAAAATTACAAGTTCATGACATTGTAATTTTCCATGGACGTTGACCATGACCTACTCCCCACATAATAGAGACACACCTATTGCTTCACAAGGAAAACCTACTTCTTGATGTTTATAACCCATGGGTAAAAGATGGAATTACATGGACCATATTGATTACAGATTTTGGATACTTCAGCAATGCAGGACATTGATACTATGTGGAAGAGTCCACCATGATATTGTGCACTATCATATTTATGTGGTCAGGGACCACTAGTTTATTGCATGCTATTATACTTATGTGGTTAGAGAACCACCATTCCCCTCCTCCCCTTAGGTGGATTATCAAATTCACATGGTGCTCGTAATGTGCAAATTTTATCATCGAAATATGAATTATTTTAATTTCTTAATTGATGTTTTATTTTATTTTATGCCAGCAGTGTGAAAGTTACATTTCTTTTATTGGGGCTATTTAGCCATTTGAGGATTGTCATGGTCCAATTGCTTCAAGGACTCATTTAATTTCATTTTTGAATTAAGATTGGAATGTTGCAATGTACCTACAATTGATCTTCATTTTGTTTTTTTTCTCTTGAATTAATAAATTCCTCTTTTGAGAGTTTTATTGAAACATTGGTTTATGACCTTATGTTTCTCAGGTTGTGGCTTTATTATTGTTTGCTAATTGCTGGAAAGTGTGGTGTAATGTGACATTTGTAAACTACCATATCCCGGGGGGGTCCCTAACAGGTCGTATAGGGGAGTAGATGCACTGGGGAATTATTTGAAAGGGGTTGCAAATGGGACTAGTATGGGACAGTCATAAATCCATTCTTCCCCTAGTTCTATGATTGTTCTTGTTGTACCTTCCATATTGGAGGCTAACCCTCTTAAACAAACAAGGGGAAGGTACTAGGAAATGTATGGAGGGGTCGTTTGAGAAGGGTCTCGAGATCATCTTTCCTAATGGCTATGGTATCTAAGAATCTCCATCCTTATAAACCCCATTGTGTGAGCCTTCTATTATGTGTGATGTTTTCATATTGCGATGTATATATGAAATTACAACTTGTAAATGTGAGGTGGTATACTTGTGAACTATGTGGGAAAGATAGTAACAAATGATACAAAGTTAATATTCCTTGAGACATGGTATGAGTGCCATGATTGTAAGGTAAAATGTTCTCTTAAGAACATATTTGGATAAAAATGTGAAGTTAATAATTCTTGAGACATGATTGGAAATTTGAGAAAATATATTTTCCAACAACATGAGGGTATGTGCAGGATCATGATGGGCCAAAAAGTGGCAATATGATGGGTATGTGTAGGGTATGTGGCTGACGACTTTTTTTTATGCAAAATTGATGAAACAAAAAGGGTTTTTAAAGGAGATTCTCAGCTTTCCACCAATATAAACTATTTTTTACTTTGAATTTAATAAATAATTATTATTCATTTTCTATTTGAATTACGACTAAAGTCTTGACTGACAGGCTGATAGAAAAACATCGATAGCTCTCAAATGGTATCACATCTTTTGAATCTGAAACATGCGTCACATTCTATGCTTCGCATACTATAGGATTAAAAAAAAAATCATGAAGTTTTGACCAAGTTAAGGTGGTCAGACATACAAGTTTTTATATTTTTTAAAAGTTGTAATAAAAAAATCATAATTAATTATTTACTTGGAAAAAATTACAAAAATATGCATCACATCGGGATATGAGTCCTCTATTTATATCTAAAATATTATAATAAAATATTATCATTTTATTGTGGTTAGTGTGGTCAGATAGACACCTACTTTTTATTTTTTCCCTAAAATTTAAGTATTAGTGCATTGAAATTTCAAATTTTCACCAAATAGATATATATATTTTAAATAAACCTAGTAGTTTAGAAACTACATTCAATTTTCTATAGATTCTATTCTTACATATTTTTGAAATAATATAGATAACTTATTCAAATTTTTATGTCAAGTTGCCTAACTCTGATTTTTTTGAATTTTTTGCCACTTAAGGGCCTATTTTTTCCATGATGATCCTACACATACCCATGAGCGATGTTCATGGTAAAAGGGATTTTGAAGTGTATCAAAGGTGCTTATTTTTTTTGACATACTGTTGTAATTCAATTTAATATGGTTACATGGGTAATAATATATAGCTGCATGAATGCTAATCTTACTAGACCCTAGATTTCACTTACCAATATTTTCCCACACATGTATTTTAATTTATTTTTTATTCATGATCATGTGTTAGTTTTAAGTACCATTGTGATTCCATTTATCGAATTTTTATTATGCCATGAGGGTCCTTCACTTCATAGGTTTCATTTGAAGTATTTTTTCCAAACTATGAGCTACATCTATTATGACATGTTTTCCTAAGTGTAGAGTCATATCTATTGATTCATACAATATTGTGTTGTCCTTACACTGATTTGATAGCTAATTATTGGTCCATTAATTCTTATATGTACACTCCATTGAGTAATTATATCTAATATTGGTCAGTTTGTGGCAGGTGATGACATTTTTTTATCACATAACATATTCACATTATAGTTTTGAATATGGACCCAACATTAATTTCTATGATTTGTGAGGGATTTATCTCTTCTAGGAAGAAATATTGATGTGGTTTCTATTTTTACAGTATTATATGTGGTGGTAGATAGATGGAAAATATATTATAATATTATGGAGACTCTTTACATTGTGGTTTTGAATGTGAGCCCTAGTTCCATATGTGTGATGTGTAATGAGAAAATAAAGGTAAAATATTAGTACATATAGTGGTGTAATTGTCAATATACATGGAAAAATTTGTGATATTACTGGGCCACATCTTAGTCACCACAACAATGCAATTCTCATATTGGTCAAAGTGTCTAGCATGCCTCATTAGTGGAACCAAGTATAAAGTTGGGGCCATAAATTTAATGCTTGGGAGGTACTTTCCATTGTTAAGGATCTTTACATCATATTTTTAAAGGGATCTACTATACAAAAGACTCTAATTCATGATATTCATTGATCTTATTTACTTAAATACATCAATCATTGACATTCAACCAAAGTTTGAAGGAGTTGATGTCATGTCATTAATCTTTTAAAATGAAGTGAAAAATATGGTTCCAAATTAATATTTAATGTGTCATGCTACTCATGCATGTAACTAGAGTACAATTAATGATTTATGGAAGCCTTGCAACTACTTGATCAATTTTTTCACTTGGAAGCAAAAGTTCATCATAAAGGTGTAGATTCACATGAAACGGTAGAAGAGAGAAATGACCCAAAAAACCGTTAGGATAGTGAAGGATGCACAAGTTGTCCTAGCAACTCATCTAGAGAAAATAAATGATGACTATTTTGGTGGATGACATTCCAACCAACTATGAATTTGTTTTAAGAAAGAGCTTTTATAAAGGTTTGGATGAGGAAATTTCTCTTGGTTTATCTTTTGTAATGGCTTCATTTAAGAGAAAGTATATATATTTAGATCTAGCTCTTAAGTCTCAATTCACAATTTTTAAATAACCAAGAATAAATATTCTAGATATGAAGATATTGGTCTATGATCTTATATAATGATGTTTGCGTATAAGGTCAAAAATATATAACCCATGCATTTCAAGGAGAAGATAAGAACAACAAAACAAAAAAATGGACTCTACAATTAGATAAAAAATTTCTCTACAAATGATCTAGGATCTAAGATCTTACTAATTTCTCTACAAATTAAGTCATATATTTGTATAACCTGCCATTTGAATGCATGAATAATAGAGATGAATACAAAGTTTTATTTCTTAAGACTATTGAACACAAAATAATTGAAAATTAAATTACTCAATGTTGAAATAGGTGTTAGCTTGATTGAAAGCAAATCAAATATTAATTTCATGTAAAAACAGATCACCTATGCGATTACATACATTAGGTTTGTGATTGTATTGAATTATTTGATTTTTTCTACTAATTGCACTCGACAAGACATAGATGGTCAGACAAATGGTTTACCTATTTTAGCTTGTTCATTCTTCATCTAAAGTTTAAGTGTGATGTTTTCATCATTGAAATAGTTTGCCAACCATCAATAGCAAATAACATAGAAAATTGGCATATGTTTAGTGATAACTAACAAATTATTGATTTTCTTGGAAAGACATAGTTTTAGTTGTATACTTTGAAGTTAGTTTTGTGCCTAAGAAAGAAACGTTGACAAATGTTGGCGAGTGAATTGATGCAAATCAAAGAACAAAGATTTAAGATCTCATATCCTTGGAAAACATGAGTGTTCTAACATAATTGATAGGTTAAAGATGAGATTCAAGGGGTGATCCCACAATAATGGGTTACAATTTTTGGCCAAACTTGACATTAAAATCAAAAAATTTCACAAGACATTCACTTTCTTACACCTATAGCAGCTAAACCATTAAGGTTTTGAAGATGAATCAAACTAGTTATTTGTTAGATATTTTGTGTAGATTCTAATTATATTTTAAAAAATAAATTAAAAAATAAATTGTGAACCATTTTATGTAATTTTTAATAACTTATTTTTTCTACTAATCAACATTTATAAAAAGTGATGTTTACTTCGGCCCACAACTTTTTTTATAGATAGGATACAATTCTGATTTTTAAAATACAAATTTTTCACACCAATATCTAGGGGATGGATATTTTTTCATAATTTTTTGTTACATATTTTTTTTTAATAAATTTTTCAAGTCAGCGTAATTATAATTTGGACAGAGGTGTACTTCGGCACGCATAATTTTTTTTGTATTCATTTGAATTAACTTATTCTTATTTTGTTGGAATAAGGACATCAATACCTAGGGCACATGTATTTTTTAGAAACTTTTTCTCTATTTTTCTATTTTTTCGTATGTGTGAAATAAAGAACTTGATGTTCATTGAAAATCCTACATTCACAAGAAATAAAAAATAAATATAATAATCAAATTAAACATATTTAAAATTATACTTTTCAGGAAGCTTATAATAAGGGCTACATGCATACAAAGAATAAATTTTAAATCTATTCATTTGATCACCTAAAAGGTAAATCAAAAGTGGTTTTTTATCAGTATTTTGATAGGTGTAGAGGAGACTCGATTATAGGTATGGTTTAAATATAACAAAGCTCTATCCAAGGGGGTTTGATCTAAGGGGGTTTGCTCAATCTCTCTTTAATTAAAATAATTTAAATGGAACCTTTAAAGTCATAAATCATTGTATTTTCTAAAAATATGTGATTTCAAGCAAAAATCAGGATGTCCCAAAAAGTGTAACCCATTATTGTGGCAGCACCCCAAGCTCAAATGCAAACTTCAGCAAAATATGAATAAATTGGCATACACGATACCAATAAGCCTATAGGATGATAAATCTTGTAAAATGTTGCATGTGAGAAGAAAGAGAGATACAAGTACAAAGATGTTTCAACAAAATAAGGAATAAATACTCAAAATTTATATTATATAGGAAACTTTTGTTAGCGCAATTAACAATATGCAACTGTTGTTTCCAACTCATTGTTACGCATGTTGTTTCCAACTGTTGTTATGCAATTAACAACTGTTGTTAACTGTTGCAACTACCGTTCAACTTGGAATGTTATCTGTTGTTGCTTGCTTTAGTATAAACTAACTAATGGAAACTCTGTGTTGTTTCCTTTTTTTCCCTGCTTTTCTTCCTTGGATTCTTCTCCTAATGGGCTGTAATTGTATTATTGTAAATCTATGTATTTGATTGTTGATAATTAAGACGCAAATTTCTATCCTTTCTTGCTCTACAATTTTCTGTTCTGTGATTTCTGTTCTTTCTTTTCTAGCAGATTCAAATTGCGCTGTGCAGATTTATTAAATTTTACAACTTTCATTCACATTTTCTATTAAAATAATCTCCATGAAAAAGGTCGGGAAAGTTTACATACCGTGAAGTAAATGGTGGAGACTTTCATTGGGAAAGTAATTCTGCACCAGAAATTTCAATCCTGGCGAATAATAAAAGGCCACTATGCCGGCCACGTTCCCGTGCTTCAAATTAGCTGAAAGCTCCATAACCTTTTTAAAATCTCCTATTGATGAGATGTCCACAGGTAATTCCTTCACCACTACAACGCGGTTGTCACTCAAAGGAACTTTGTATGAAGTTCCAAAAACACTGGTACTGGGTCCCAACGGTACAGCAGAAACACCACGATAATCCTGCAACTCAAACCTCTCTGCTCCCTCAATAAAAATCACATCTGTAATATCACCTGGACAGAAACTCTGCCTGCTTTCCCTTTGAGTCCTACAGGGTCTTTCCTCTGATCTCCTACATGAAGTAGAGTTGATGTGGGAATTGGAGATGAAAGAAAATATTTGGAGATTAGAGATGGAAGGGAATATTTGGAGATTAGAGATGGAATTGAATATTTGGGGATAGCAGCCTCCAGTTTCCTCTGCCTTGCTTATTGCTTTTCCCATATCACTGAGAAGGCTGTGCATCATGAATTTATTATCAACACCTATGCTTATGAGCGATTTGTTCTCAAGATTTTTAATAGCCGTATGCGGATCCCAGTTTAACTTTTTCCAGTGCCGGATACCATGCTCTGTCTCTTTTCCTATGTAGGAGCAAGCAATATGCAAGAAGATTTTTCTCTCTTGAAAGGTTAGTTTCTCGTAAGAAGGCCTGAGCTCTCTGTACAATTTTTGATGACAGATGCTCTGCGGTGTGCTCAAGGCTTCGTTCCAACATTCAAGATTATCCGTTTTGTCGCGCAAATTATCTGCCACGACTTTGAGAGCCAGCGGCAATCCACCACAGGCTTTTACAATCCTCTTACATTGTTGGGAATACCGTGCCTTCGGTTCAGGACTGGAAAATGCATGCCAGCTGAACAAACGCAGAGCCTCATCATCCTCTAGTCCCTTCATCTTGTAAATTGTTATCTTTGCCATGTTCAATACATGCTTATTGGGGGTTGTAACAATTATTCTGCTGCCAGGGCCTGCCCAATTTCCCCCTAATAGAATCTCCAGCTGCTCGCTTTCAACAACTTCGTCTATAACTATGAGGATGCGCTTCTGAACAGAAACCTGTTTTTAATAATCACAATAAAAAGTAACCATAAATACAAATCGAGCAATTTATTGAAGAAAGAAATGAAAGAAAAATTCTCTTACATGGACATCATTATTCTTCAGTTATACCCAACTTACAAATGCTTTCTAATTTGATAAGAGATTGTTCTAACCACCTGTGCCAACTCTGTACAGCCTTCATCGGGAGCATTAAACTTGCACTTATTCCTGGAGTGTATGTCTTTCGACATTTGTTCTTGTAACTCCTTTAGCCCATCCCTGTACTGACAGTAGGTGCTGACATCGGATAAAAAACAATAGGCATCAAAATTTTGTAAGATATCGTTGAAAACCGCCTTGGCAATTGTGGTCTTGCCAATCCCATTCAGCCCCCATATGCCTATCTTCACCACATCTTTTTTGTTGTCAATGTCGAGCAGACGTATCACCTCTTGTATCCTCTCGAGTTGCACATGATGCTTCGGTAGGATTTGATACGGGAATTTGTCCAATTCCCTGATAATGTCAGAGACGATCCGTCTTACCAGCCTGCCTTCATATCCATATGTGCTCTCACGGGTCCACCCTCTGATATTAGAAACTTCCTTCAACGACTGTCCCCACTCGTCGATGATTGAATGTAGATATCGGCGTTTACGGCGGTGCTTTTTCAAGGCCTCACTATATGGGTTTCTCTCACTTTCTCCCTCTGCTCTTGCACCTCTTTGGTCCTCTGCTCTTGCCTCACTTTCCTCCTCTGCTCTTTCATCTCTTTGTTCCTCTGCTCTGGCCCCATTTTCCTCCTCTGCTCTTTCATGTCTTTGGTCCTCTGGTCTTGCCTCATTTTCGTCCTCTGCTCTTTCATCTCTTTGGTCCTCTGCTCTTGCGTCACTTTCCTCCTCTGCTCTTTCATCTCTTTGGCCCTCTACCCTTGCCTCACTTTCCTCATCTGCTCTTTCATCTCTTTGGTCCTCTGCTCTTGCCTCATTTTCCTCCTCTGCTCTTTCATCTCTTTGGTCCTCTGCTCTTGCCTCATTTTCCTCCTCTGCTCCTTCGTCTCTTTGATCTTCTTCTCTTGCCTCATTTTCCTCCTCTGCTCTTGCCTCACTTTCCTCCGCTCTTTCATCTCTTTGGTCCTCCGCTCTTTCTCTCTCGCTCTCTGCTCTATCTTCACCGTTTGCGCTCGTTTCACCGGATGGTCTTGATTGGCTGTCTGCGTGTCGAACCTGGCACGGCTGGACGTCGTAAAAGAGGGGTTTGATGACCGCTTTGGATTTGTGCATGTGCGCGAGCTCCTGCAGACAATGCGGTGACGAAGCCTAATTTCTGGTGAAGATGGGGATGCCGATAGCGCTATCGTCAATTGCCTGCTTCAAGGCGTCGTGGATAGACTCTCCCGTTTCCATGCTTTGCTCGTCCAAATAAGCATCTACCCCTGCGTCAGTTAAAGATTGATATAAGTGATCCACAAAAGTTCTCCGAACGTCCTCTCCTCTGAAGCTGAGGAAAACATCGTACTTCTTCCGGGACGGTTCTTGCATGATGAAATGCTTCTGGCCAACGTTTGATCATCAGAAACGATCTACCATGAGGATCGGAATGAAAAATGATGATGCATTTGCAGAATTAATTCAATATAAGTTCCTCTGATACCAAGGAAGAGGAAGGAGTTTAAGATGACTCCTCTCTTGTTGCAGCATCCTTTCCCGTTTGCAGTGAAGGTCAACGGAAAGAGGACAAAATCCTTAGGTAGAAGCGCACCCATCATGGCCAAGGATAACTATGGACATAGGAAATTTGCAGGGAAACTTGGTAAAGATAATACCTAAGAGATTTAAAATTTGCGATAATACCAAAGTAGACATGTGAGATAATAAGGTCAACCAAAAACAAATTAAAATTCTGATAATATCTAGGTAGAGAATTAACCTCAAACTTTGGGATCGCCCGAAGAATGATAATTTTGATTTTTTTTTTCCTAAAAAAAATTAATTAAGTTTTGGGTTATAATAAGTTCAGATTAATTATAATGATATTAATTTAGTAAAGAATCTTATTTTAAAATCAGTATGGTATTTATTTTTATGTGTTAGATTGTCTTTATGAATCAATCATTAATTTTGTAGTTTTCTCTACTTAACATCTTATTTAGTAATTATGATAATTATTTGTAGTGAATATTTCTTTATATTTGAACTTTAATTTAAAAAATATTTAAAAAAATTCATTTAATATATTAATATTATTATTTATAGTGATCCTTTTTTTATATAATTTAATATTTTTTCTCATAATTTAAGAAATAATTTTATTTTTAGGTTAACAAATCATTTAATCTCATTCATTAGATTATTTTATTGGACAAATAGTTAAGATATTTCATTCTTTTGGTAATCTATAAATATAGATTTTTTCCTCTTCATAAATAATTTTTGGGCTTGTTAATCAATATATTACCTTTAATTTTATTGCTTAAAAACTCATCTTGGATAGTGTTCTCTATCTTACTATTTTATTTTTTATTGTTACTTGCTTATGGTCCTTAAGAAAAAGTCAATTGAACCACTCTTCTCACAATCGTTACTTTTAAGATAAAAACATACATTTCAAAGTTATAAAGGAGATCTAGTTGATCTTTTTTGAGTCACATCACCTCTTTTTATGTTATTTATCTACAACCCTTTGCTTCCTTCTATTCATTTTTTACAACTATAAACTTGGATAAGAACCACCCCCCTTGGCGATTTCTCACATGTTTAAGCTATATTTGATGTTGTCACCCAAAATTGGCATATTCAACCCTTTCTCTCTCTCATTCATAAGAGGATTCTTTTTGCATACACAGTATTGAGAAATTTCAAAGAATATTTCTCCCTATATAATAGAAGGGTTATTAGGCTACCTACACAACTCTTTGCAAAAAGGTATATATTATGTAAGTGTTAAAATTGGATCACCTTTAGATGATTGCATGCCTGACTACAAGGCCTAAAATAAAACCCTCATATCTAGGCTCTTGCATTACTTAAATAGCATGAAAAGCTCATATTATTTTCCTCAACAATTATAATCTTCCCTTTCCATCAAATATAGTACCCTAAAGCTAAAAGAGAAGATGTTATGGATAAAATCTAGATTCTCTTAGGACACACTTCCAATGGTTACATAAGATTACCCTAAGATGGTGCAAAGCACCTTTGCAATATTATGCCTCCATTTGGGAAATTCTGAAGATTAATCAAAATTTTGGCATTTGTATCTTGTAATGAGGTTATATGAGTCATTTTTTACACATGTATAGGTCCTTGGGAGGGTGTTATATCATATTTTGCAAAAAAATGTTCAAAAAGGTGTAAAATTACAAATTTGTTAAAGTTGCAAAATGCAACATATGGAAGATGAACAACCATCTAGGTCTAGTTCATTTGGAGGTAGTTGGAAACTAAAAACTCATGATATAATGCCTTTAAAAAGGCTTTGTAACCATTTGTGAACTTGTGGGTGATTGAAGTTTTGATTGGGAATAGAGGAAAGAACTATTTTCTTATATTTTTCTTCATAAATTCATTGTTTTCAGGCCTTGTACGGATCTGTACAGGCATGAAAGTCTGTTTGAATGTTTGTAAGTGAAATCCTAATCAATCAACTTCCTGTTACACTTTGTTTCATGCAATTTGGTTCGATTTTGAGCAAGATATTGATAATTTTTTGTAAACTGCTAAAACCTTGATTTAGGGAAAACAGTGGCAAATAATTTTATGGTTCTCTCATTCTATCCAATAAATAACTCTAGTAATTGGTGAAAAGACTCTCCATTGATATAATTTTATTTCCTAACGTTGTAAGCCTAAGGGATCAAGGGAATTATGCGAATGGTTGATGCTTCTTGGACTGTAAACTGGGTAACAGACTGGAGACAACAAAGATTAGTGAAGATTTGCAACTAAACCTTTTGGGACTGACCAAATAATAATGAATAAGTTTGTGTAGACATGTTTGAGGGATTTTGAAGCATTGGAAAAGGGAAACAAGCTTTGGAGAACATATATTCAATATACCCCCTATATATGCCTGCTTGAGATAGTTTAAGAGAGGGTTTTGTATTTGAATAAACACATAATGTTTTATCTTGATAATACTTGTGGTTTTGGTTTAGTTATAATCTATTGTGAGCATTGAAGTTGGTTTTAATAATCTGGAAAGATGATTTTCCAAGGTCTCTTTGGAAAACTGACCTAATTGGGTCTCTTGTAGCAGTGTTGCAACACTGTTTTGGAGGTATTGGTCCAAGATGACCTAAGCCCATTTTGAGTCATATTTTTGAAGAATAAAAGAGGTACTTGAAATTTTTTTCAATCTTGGGCTATTGCTTCTGGTTTTGGAGAATTAGTGTGATAGTCCTATTTGGGAACCTACTAATGTTGAAAGGCAGATTATGAGAAATTGATATTTGTTGGTTTGGATACTGATGGAATTGTTGTTTTTGATATTTAGTCTCTTGTTGTGAGTGCTTGAAAGGAGTTTGAAGGTCCTGAGAAACCTTTTTTGTGACATTTGGAAAATGCAAAAAATCTTGGGAATTTGTTGTTGTTTTGGGGATGTAGCCTAAATGGCCTAATTGCTGATTTGGAATAGTCTATTATGTAAGTTCATATGTTTGAGCTATTTGTGTTGGTGATAGAGATTAAGTTTTTCATTTTAATGTTTATTAATGTGATTTGAGGAAACTTCAAGTGGTTTTTTGCTTTGGAACTCAGTTTGATATCTTGAAATCAAGGGTTTGTGAAAGGTAAAGAGTCCTAATTGAAAGGACAATCAAAGATTGTTTGAGGTTTTGAAAATTGTATTCAAGTGTGATTGTTTCTTCCTCTAGCATTGCATCATAAGACTAAAATAAGAGACGATATTACAAATAAAAAACCTCAACCTCTATGTGTCTTGCAATGTATTGTATTTAGAGTTTTTTATTTATAACACCAAGATCCCACAACATCATGAATGAGAAATCTCAAGCTTGATAGAAAGGATCTCTAAGTCATTTTCTACAAGATTTCCATTTCATCTTTTCATCATTGTTAGAATGCCTCTCATGATAAAAATGATCTTGTAATGATATGGTAAAAATTGGTGTGATAATTATTTACCACTATTATTGGTATTAGAGCACATAAGGTGTTGGGTAGAGAGTTGGTTTGTGGTTTTGTGGTTTTGTGTTGTGGTTTGTGTAGGTTGGGAAGATAACATGGTTACTACCAAGAGAAGGCAGAGAAAGTTGAGAAGTTGTGAAGCAAGGAGAAGCTTGCTTGAGTAGAGGACAAGATGGAGGCATTAAGAAAACATTTGCAGGCAGAGGAAGAAAGGAAAAAGAGAAAGAGGCAAGAGAAATTTGGCTGAGAGTTAGCAGTAATAAAACAAGAGATATAAAGGTTGGGTGCATAATTCCAAGAGTCCATGATGAAAATGGAACAATGGATCAGACAATCCACAAGTTGGCACTTGACAGTGAAAGAGAGAGTTACATGGCCCGTAGAGAAGATTGTTAAAATAAGGAAAAGGCAAAAGAAGATGATAGAAGAAGAAGTGTTTGTAGATGCAAAAGAAGAGTTTATGGATGAAGACATTGCATTTATTCCCAAGCATGAAGATGAAGGAGAACTAGAGATGAAGGACCTAATTTCAGAGAGTGAAGATAGTGAGTTGGTGTCAAGATTGGATGAAGAGCAGATTATGGATGAATTGCTTTTGGAGACGTTCAAAGAGTTGATGAAGGATGGAGGTATTGTGGTTGAAACAATGTATTATTTCTTTGTAGTACTAATCTTTTGGACAGGGAACAATCTGAAGATCAAGATGCAACAAGGACAATATGCTGAGGTCAAAGTTGGAGAGCATCAAAGCATAATGAATGTGATTTCAGTTGGCAAGAAAGATAGAGGACTGATTTGCATGAAAAAAAAATGAAACCTAATGTGAAGATGAAGGTAAATGGAAGTTGTTTCAAGGTGGCAAGCTTAGAAGGCATCAAATATGAGCATCTAGAGGATGAGGACTCACTCTAAGAGGACTTGGATTCTTTTTTAGTAGAGAGTATGGTGCATAGCACCTTCGCAATAATATGCCTCCATTTGGGAAATTCTGAAGATTAATCAAAATTTTGGCATTTGTATCTTGTAATGAGGTTATATCAGTCATTTTTGCACATGTATAGGTCCTTGGGAGATTATTATATCATATTTTGCAAAAAAATGTTCAAAAAGGTGTAAAATTGCAAATTTGTTAAAGTTGCAAAATGCAACATAAGGAAGATGAACAACCGTCTAGGTCTAGTTCATTTGGAGGTAGGTGGAAACTAAAAATTCATGATGTAATTCTTTTAAAAAGGATTTGTAACCATTTGTGAACTTGTGGGTGATTGAATTTTTGATTGGGAATAGAGGAAATCACTATTTTCTTACATTTTTCTTCATAAATTCATTGTTTTTTAGGATTTTTATGGATTTGTACGAGCATGAAAGTCTGTTTGAATGTTTTTAAGTGAAATCCTAATCAATCACCTTCCTATTACACTTTTTTTCATGCAATTTTGTTCAATTTTGAGCAAGATATTGAGAATTCTATGTAAACTACTAAAACACTGATTTAGGGCAAATAGTGGCAAATAATTTTATGGTTCTCTCATTTTGTCCAATAAATAACTCTAGTAATTGGTGAAAATAATCTCCATTGCATATAATTTTATTTCCTAATGTTGTAAGCCTAAGGGATCAAGGGAATTATGTGAATGGTTGATGCTTCTTGGACTGTAAACTAGATTGCAGATTGGAGACAACATAGATTAGTAAAGATTTGCAACTAAACCTTTTGGTACTGACCAAATAACAATGTAATAAGTCTGTGTAGACATGTTTGAGTGATTTTGAAGCATTGGAAAAGGGAAACAAGCTTTGGAAAACATATATTCAATACACCCCCTGTATATGCATGCTTGAGATAGTTTAAGAGAGGGTTTTGTATTTGAATAAACAAATAATGTTTTCTCTTGATAATACTTGTGGTTTTGGTTTAGTTATAATATTTTGTGATCATTGAAGTTGGTTTTAGTAATTTGGAAAGATGATTTTCCAGGGTCTCTTTGGAAAACTGATCTAATTGGGTCTCTTGTAGTAGCGTTGTTTTGGAGGTATTGGTCCAAGATGACCTAAGCCCATTTGGAGTCATATTTTTGAAGAATAAAAGAGGTACTTGAAAAAATTTTCAATCTTGGGATGTTGCTTCTAGTTTTGGAGAATTAGTGTGATAGTCCTATTTGGGAACCTACTAATGTTAAAAGGCAGATTATGAGAAATTGATATTTGTTGGTTTGGCTACTGATGGAATTGTTGTTTTTGATATTTAGTCTCCTATTGTGAGTGCTTGAAAGGAGTTTGAAGGTCCTGAGAAACCTTGTTTGTGACACTTGGAAGATGCAAAAAGCTTGGGAATTTGTTGTTGTTTTGGGGATGTGGCCTAAATGGCCTAATTGTTGATTTGGAATAGTATATTATGTAAGTTCATATTTTTGGGTTATTTTTGTTGGTGATAAAGATTAAGTTTGTCATTTTAATGTTTCTTAATGTGATTTGAGGAAAATTCAAGTGTTTTTTTGCTTTGGAGCTCAGTTTGATATCTTGAAATCAAGGGTTTGTGAAAGGTAAAGAGTCCTAATTGAAAGGATAGTCAAAGATTGTTTGAGGTTTTGAAAATTGTATTCAAGTGTGATTGTTTCTTCCTCTATCATTGCATCATAAGACTAAAATAAGAGAAGATATTACAAATAAAAAACCTCAACCTCTATGTGTCTTGCAATGTATTGTATTTAGAGTTTTTTATTTATAACACCAAGATCCCACAACATCATGTATGAGCAATCTCAATATTGAGAGAAAGGATCTCTAATTCATTTTCTACAAGATGTCCATTTCATCTTTTCATCATTGTTATAATGCCTCTCATGATAAAAGTGATCTTGTAATGATATGGTAAAAATTGGTGTGATAATTATTTACCACTATTATCCTCCTTATCAAAAGTTCCATCAAAGTATTTACCTTATATTGTTGGTTTAATTTATATATATATATATATGAAGCAACACTACCATTATTGTGACACAAATGTTTAGAATGAAGATTAGTGGAATTAATAAAAACACGTTTAAAAAAATTATTCTCATTAACACAACTATTTTGTAAATCAATTTCATATGACAATGCCTCAATATTTTTAAGATTTGAACTTTTAATAAGTGTATTTTGGACACCATTAGAAATCACCAAAATAATGGAATCATCACATTTAGTATAGTAATATTTCATTAAGATAAACACTTCCTTGATCTAAGGATTCATTAGATAACATTAGAATTTTTTCTAAATTATTACCTTCAACCCCTATAGCTTTCCCAACAACTTCATTAAGATAAACACTTCCTTGATCTAAGGGTTCATGAGATAACATTATAATTTTTTTTCTAAATTATTACCTTCAACCCCTATAGCTTTTTGTACCTCTTTAATTTAATTTTTTCATCCATTGGTAGGTCAAATTTCTTTGATTCATTCTGAATGATTTGATCCTTGAAAACTTGGTGCGACTTTGGTTTAGGTTCTTCTACTTTTCATTCAATTCTCTTTCATAGACACAAATCATTCCAATTATTTACAAATGCTTATCAAAAGCTAATGTATTTATTTAAGTATCAAAATTCCCTTGACATTCTTCAAAAATTCTATCAAGCTCTTTTGTAGTCAAATTGTTAGGTTCTATTATTTTTTCTTCTATTTTTAATAACATGGGTTTGGTGGAATTTGGAATGTGGCCCTTTCTCTTTTCTTATGTTGTATCCAAATCTGAATTAATATGCTACTATGAAACTACAAATTTTCTTCCATAAACTTGATCATTATATATTGATTAGTCTATATTTCCATCATTCTATCTTGAATAAGGTCTACATTTTTTTCCTTTTGTTATAAATCTCAAGAATCCTCCCATGATTCTTATGAGTGATCATAAATAATGAAACTTATTTTCTCTTTTTTAACATCAACAATTTTTTTACATTATAGGTTTGTAAGATTTAAGCTTTAATATCACTATAATATTTTAAAGAAAATATTTATGTAAATATTGTCAAATAAAAATACACAAATAACTTTCAAAAATTGAATCTAAATATGTTTAAATATTTAATAACCACAACAAATAATAGAGATTTACACTCACATCCACCCTAAAACTAAAAATGCACTACCATGCCACAAATATTTTTTTCTTAAATATAATTTAGAACACTTATGCAACCTAAATAAAATCATATATACCATATTTCAGTCTTTTGATTTCCAAGATCCCATGAAGCTGAGTTGGGAATATAAATTATGTAGATCCACTCACAAAGACTATACACATGAATATAATTTTCATAAAATACTAAAGTTGGATCCTATTAACAAAAATTGTAGCAAAATACTTAAATATGTTAGATATTACAATAAATAATGGATAAATATCAAATAATATTCTCTGTGGAACTCCCTCCTATGAAATCCTATATTTATAAACTATTGAAAATATATGCTCAAGGTAAAATAATATATTAAATGGAAATACAACCTCTGGGTGAGTTTTTATCAAGAGACTAATGATTTTTTATCTTGTAATCTCTAAGGATACAAGGGGTTTCACTCTTAAATCCTTTAGTTGAAATCAACTGCTTAGTTGGTGAATAAACTTGATAAATTGACAAAAATAAAAAGTAGTGAGGTTGCCTAACTTATATGCAAGTTGTGGGAATAAATTCCAATATCACACTAGGCCTAAATAAATATCACTTAAAAATATTTTAAAATGTTCCCTCTCATAATAGACCTCATAAAGAGTTGGCATAACCTCCTCTTACACTCATTTATCTTTAGCTGGTCGAATGCTCTTCCTACACCCACTTGTAAATGTCATAATTTTTTCCATCTAATAATATCATAATGATGATTCGCTTTAAAAATTAACTTTTTGTAACTCCCCATTAATGTCTAACTTGTTGACTCCTATTCTTTTCCATAATTACTAATTGTAACTCCTCATTTATAAGTTGTGATAAAAAAATCATAACCTTGTCATAGAATCTATCATAAATAAATATAGCAAATGATTTGGGAGACTAAAAAATAATAATTATTAATTACTTAACCTCTTTTATAAAAAATGAGAAATAATAATCAATTTATGTCCAAATAATCAAATTTTAATTAAATTTATTTCCCAAGCTATTTCTCCTTAGCCCACATAAAATATAAGAATAGGAAATTTTTCCACAAAATTAAATTGATTAAAAATGTGATATTATAGACCTACATTCAGAAGAATTTAGATATGCTCAATCATCTGTAGGACCATGTGCATGTATAAAGGGTTGTGTTCAATACAAATTTCTATGGTTTGACCTAGGAGAACATCTCCCCTAGAAACGTATTGATAGGTTTATGAAGATGTTTCCAAATACCTCTAGTCAAGTTGTATAGCAAGAAAGGAAAGAACACAGAAAGATCATTTAGGAAACCAAAAGAGAAGAGTTTTACATTGCACTTGATGTATCAATTTTTTATCATAAATTTTTTGAGATCTTACATACCTCTCCAAGAAGTAAATTGTGAGGGGTTATCATAAAAAAGTTATAGCTCTAGACATCCTTTTCTTATGAGAGATTGATATTAATGGTTTTTATCTCTATTGCTTGCCATGTCATTTGGTCAACCTCATTTTTTGTAACAATGACATGGGTCATGGAGGAGTTGTCACCTTTCTCTCTTCTAAGTAGAACTCACAATTTTGTGTATGATAGTTGTGAACCCACCAACTATGTGGCTTGGACAATCTTTGATAGTGAATTTTTTTGGTGTTATTAATTTTTATGCTTCCAATGATGTTATTAAGAGATCCTTTTGTGGTAATATATTTCTAATTCAATAATTGCTACCACTTGGGATTTATGTAGAGAATTTAATATTATTGAGATGGTGTATGATAAAGATGGTTCTCTTCCCTTGCATTGGACAACCGGCAAAAGGGATGCTTAGTATTTCATGTGCAATACATTGGGATAATAAAAATTAGAATTATATCTAGAGAAGAATAACCATCTTTGATCTCAATATTGAATGCTAGGTCATATCATTCACATTGTTTTACACATTGGAATATTTTTTTGTTAGAAATGATAGAGTGTAGAAATGGCATGATTGTACCATTACTTTTGCTTAGTCCTCTTTCTCCTTGACTAGTTGTTTCCTTCTTTTGGTGGAGCCTATGCTTTATTTTTCTTTCTAATCATTATTCTATTTGGTTTTGGATTGAGTAGAAGGTTGCTTTTTCCAAGGCTAGTAATGCATTATTTTTTTTCTTAACACCTCTTTGCTGATTTATCAACTCACATTGGTCCACATATATCAAGTGTAGAATATTGAGGCTAGGCCTACTTAATAGACAAGTTAGATTGACTAGTGGAATGGATCCATCAAGTGCACCACTCACTTTCGATCTATGGTCGCCAATTGGCTAGATTTTATTGTTTTATGTGCAAGGTTGCCACCCTAGATCTACACTAGCCTAGATAGGGAACTCAAAGCCATCCCTTTCACTTATAATTTGCAACTTTGGGTGGTAGAGTTTCACCAGTAGAAGAAAATTATTGATGATCATATAACTAGGGGTGTCAAGATTAAAATTTGGGAGGATTTTCTAAAGGTGGAATACTAAGATTTTAGAGAGTTCTTTCAATCTCTTCCCACTCCTACAATCTTTGTTATTAATTTGGCAATGCAAGTTTCACACCACTTGGTTAGTTATTCTTATGCTAATGCTCAATCATTTTTCTTATTATATTCTCTTATAAGGTCTTCACATTGATTCTAGGTTAATCCACTTGGGGATTATTTATCCTCAATTTCTTTTTTATGGTCATCAAGAGTCTCTCAAGCATATTTTCTAGTTTCATCCCAGAGCTCAAGTCACTTAGATGTTGATTCATGATTTATTTAAGCCTTTTCAAGCTAGAGCATTTTTCTTAGCATATAGTGTTATTAAGGGGTTGGTTTAGAATCCTTTCTAAATAAAATTACATTTGACATGCTTTTAGAGTGGAGATTCTTTCTAACATTTTTTAATGGAGGAATCAATATTTGTTGAGACTTGTGAATCTACATGAGTTTCCCTCCATTGATGTGGGTGTAAATCCAATGGAATTGAATGTACGACCATCATCTATGTTTTCAAATGGTTTCAACATTCTATCTATTCTTGAGGGTTGATTCTCTTTAACATTTGGAAAGATGAACGATATACTATTTTTTTATGCTATGTTGACCATAATTTCTCACTTTATTCTTAAGCCAATATTCTAATTTAATGTATTTATGCAAATTCAAGTGCAAGTGAATAAATTTGCACTCTAAGTTACCCACCTCTAGGTGTTGTTAGATCATTGGGGTAATGCCAATAGTTTCTCAAACTCCCATCTCCACTAGAGGTTAGTCTCTGCCTTGTGAATATCATTGAAAATGCAACCAAGATTCTCATGTCAATCAAGATACTCATTCTCAAGCCTCTCCAACTTCTATGAGAAGATATCATGCTTAGAAAAAACAGTTGCAGCCCACTCACCATCGTTCTACTTCTCCCCCAATTTTTGGTGGTGGGACTACTAACTATCCAAACTTTAGAAGTTCCCACAATTGGCTCTTGTTATTTCTCTTATTGAAGTTGATATTGAAGGTAAACAAAATGATAATTTTCAAGATGGTAATGATGGTTAGAACCCACCATAGATGCTTTAGAGCCCACTGATGTATGGGGAAAATCGGATGATCGAAACCCGTCGTCTCCCCTCTCTACTACCTTTACCATTTAATAACCATTTATAATTTTATTGTTATTATTTATTTTGAATTATAACCTCATTTAAATATTTGAAATGTGACTATTTCCACCTAACTTATTTTCTAAATATATACAATATTATCTTTTAATTAGTAATATATACAATATTATTTAGGGACCAACAATTTAATCTAAATATATGCAATATTATCTTTTAATTAGTAATATATACAATATTATCTAGGGACCGACAATTTAACTTAGGTTCTTATATGCCAAGAGTTCCCCTCTGTCCCTTTTTATAGATATTTTAGAACCCTCCCCCCAGCCCCCAAAAACAAAAAACTTTGGCGGTCGCCCAAAGCTTCTTTGGACGTACTACAAAATTATTTTACAAAATTCCAAGCATACATTGGACGGTCCGTGGCTCCTATGAAATTAATCTATCCCCCATCGCGAAGCGGCCGCCTGGAAATTTCCCCGCAAAGGGATCGCTGTAAATTTACCTTTTCCTTAAATCTAAAATGTGAGACATCGAACAAACCGCCAATTATTGTGAAGATTATTTTATATTTAGTCTTCTCTTTTATCTCGCTGAACATTTTTTTAAAAGATTGAGACGCCATTAAACTATGTTTGAAGATCCCCGTCTGCGTTTCAGGCAGGAGCTTACATGCTAGGCTTTGCTTTCGAAACAATTTACGCTTCTTGTTTGCCAACATGGACTCTTTTTTTCATTATAAGCCGCCAAAATCAAAAATCCCTTTCCTGAACAAGAAATACCATATTTTCCTGAGCTTCAGAGGGGTGGACGTGAGAAAAACATTCGCAGACCATTTGTTCGAATCCTTAAATGTTATGGGAATATGTGTTCACAGTAACAAGCAGGCAATTGAAGATAGCGTGATCAACGTCCCCATCTTCAGCAGAGACTACGCTCGATCACCGCGGTGTCTGCAGGAGCTCGCGCACATGTGGAAATCCAAAGCACTCATCATTCCCCTCTTTTATCACGCCCAGCCGTTCCAGGTTCGAATCGCAGCGAGTGAAAGCGAAGGAAGTAGGTATGGGGAAGCATTGAGGGAACACTACTCCACAGGCTATTATCCGCCAGAAACGATGGAGGAGTGGAAACAGGCGTTGCATCAAGTTTCCAATCTTCCTGGGTGGACGCTCGACTCCAGATCCTGCTTGGAAGGAGAGATGGTGAAACGCATAGTCTGTGACGTTACCAACACATTGGATAAAATCCCCTTACACAACGTTGCAAAGCATCCCGTCCAGCTTGACGAGAAGATACAAGAGGTCATACGCTTGCTGAATCTACATGACAACCAAGCCGATGTGCTCACACTGGGTATTTGGGGAATAGGTGGCTGTGGCAAAACAGCCATTGCAAAGGCCGTCTTCAACCACATATTTCAAAGTTTCGATTCTTGCTCTTTTTTATCCGACGTTCGGAACATGTCCCACAAGCAATTTCAAGAGAAGATCGTCAGAGACAGAATTATGACAAGTGCACAGGTTGTACGAACAATTTATGCAATAACCCAACTTATTGTGAATTTAAAAGTGGGGATTTTAGTTGATTCTAGTTCCCAATTCTTCTCGGTAGCCCTTGCCCTGTGTTTATGTTTGTGACTTTTACTTTTTCAAGAATTTGCTCCGTGTTATGTTTATGATTGTTGTTGTTCCTCGGATATTCGAAACAGGTTTCGGCACCGAAGCGAGCCCTGGTGGTTTTAGATGATATTGATGATAGCAAACAGATGGAGTTACTGGCGTGCGAAAATTGGGGCGGCCGGGGAAGCAGAATGATCGTAACAACACGAGATAAGCACGTCTTAAATCTGGCACAGATAGACGTGGTTTACAAGATGGAAGGACTGGAGTATGAGGAAGCTCTGCGTTTGTTCTCTTGGCATGCATTTTTGAGGCCCGAGCCGGATAAAATGTATAGACAAGAGTCGAAAAGGATTGTGGAGGCCTGTTCCGGTCTGCCCCTCGCAATTGAAGCCGCAGGAGATCTCTTGCACGACAAAAAGGAATCTCTTGCATACTGGAGAGAAGCATTGAGAACCCCGCAGAGCATCTGTCACCGAAAAATTTACGACGTGCTCAAGATTAGTTATGATAATCTCAGTGATCAGGAGAAAAAGATATTTGTGGACATCGCTTGCATTTTCAGAGGTAAGCAGATAAAGCAGGGCATCCGGTACTGGAAAAGATTGAACTGGGATGCGCATACAGCCATCACAAATCTTGTGTTTAAATCGCTTATAATCATAGGCGATGATGATGTATTTGTAATGCACAGCCTTCTCAGAGATATGGGAAAAGCGATTAGAAAAGAAGATAATCCCTCGCCTTTCTCTTTCAACTGTCTCCCTGTGTTGATCCCTCGATTCAAATTGTGTAGGAAATTTTGTACAAATAAAAGATCAGAGACCACAATTGTTGTTGAAAGCACACTTCCAGGTGGAAGAAATGTGCAGGAAACGAAGCCGTTAATTGCTCCTGCTGATTTGTTGTACAAAACTGGATTTAGAACTTCAAACTTAGCATGGAATCACTCGTAGGTAGAGCTCTAGAGTCTAGAAATGGCTTGGACGCTTCTTTCATGCTCCAAATAAAACAAAAACTATTTGTTTCCGAGTGTCTGGCATGTTCTTATAAAGGCTTTTGCCTGTAAATATTGCCTGTGCTTAAAAAAAATGGAGTAGAATGCTCACCAAAGGAAGAAACGACCATAGAATTTTAAATGAAATTGTCCAAAAGTTTCCGTATATTCCTTTTTCCATTTTTCCCTCTCTTTTAAAAAACTAATTTTATTTTATTTTTCTTATATTTTATAACTCTTTTTTAAAATAAAAATTATGTTTTGTCAATTGTCTAGTATTGACATAATATATATTTTCCATTTAATACAGACAACATTTTTTTTTGATGAATAGGCAACTATCTATATTAATTTAAAGATAAAGTTACATATTCACAAAAAAATGTGCGTGGTAAGAAGGTGCACCTTGAGAGTCACATGGGCAGCGTCTAGAAAAACCAAAAAATTAACCAGTCACATGGGCCGAGTCCAGAAGTCCAAGATTACAAAACATATAAAAGGGGCCATTAAGTGGTCAAAGCAGTGCCAACAGAGCTAGGAGGGTCTTTGTCATCCAAATTCTTCCCCCATACATCAATGGGGTTAGTAACATCAGGAGGAGGACCCCAACCATCGTCAGCATTTTTTTCCTTCTCTTTATCTTTATCCTTGTGTCGGGGTGAGATTGCAAGCCCTAGATGTGGAAAACATTTACCAGAGTCTGGCCCACCAGAGCCAAAAGAAGGAGTGTCATCAGAGGGCTACCTGAAACCGCCACCACCACTCCCCGGAGCACCGCTAGAGGGCCACCTCTGGCCAGCCCGCGACGGAGGAGAGCAGGTCTGTTAAGGAGGGTGAGAATCCCATCAAAGAGAAGGCTGAAAGCGGGGACGCATGAAACCACTCCGTTGCCGGCCCTGAGAAGGTGATTGACCATGAGAAGAGGTGGGTGAAGCGGGCTCCCGAGCAACAGTACACGGGGCATTGCCCCAGTGGTCCAACAACATTTACAGACCTGAGCAACCTCAAGTGCAACTTTGTTAGCTTGCACCTAAATTTGTAAGAGCACATTAGAACAAAAAATAGCTTTAAATAGCATATAAATAAACATTAATATCCATTTGAGAATGAGCAAATATGTAGGCATTTCTATCTTTCCAGATATTGAAAAGGATTTCCACCTTGAAAGTCTGCCAAATCTGGGTATACTTAGCAGGAAATCTGGGTGAATCTCTCAGCAAAATCATATGCCAGGAGAAAGGCTTTGGCCTAAAGGGCTGAAAAAAGTCATGAATCCAAGTCCAAAACTAAATGAGCTATGGGAAAAAACCAGAAAAGATGCTTAAAAGTCTTAGCTTGCCCACAAAAAGGGCAACGAGGGTCTTGGACCCCCAGGTGAACAAGCCAAGAACCCACAGGCAAGCCTCAAGGAAAAGAATACACCAAGCGAAGTGGGCAAGTTTCGGCTCAATACTTGCAGACCAAGTGGCAACAAATCTTTTACGCCAGATATGAGTAGGAGATTGAAGAAGCCACCTTTGGCTCAAACTTTGAATAATAGGAAAGTGTGGTGAAAGCCCCTTGTAACCAAGTTGCAATTCCCAAAAGGGGTGTCTGAATACCACTTCCAATCCTTCCACTAGGGTTTGGTTCCACGAATTCCAACCTTGTGAAGCATCTCTGCAGGAACAACATTCACTAGACCATCAAAGGTAACACGGTCCTGGTTATGAAGTCTGTACAGGGCACAAAATTCTTCCCACTACATGATATGCATTGTGCGTCTATGAAAAATTTGTTGTAGGGTATGAATGCCCTTTTTGTGGAATCTGAGTGCCTTAAGCCAAGGCGATTTAGCCAACGACTGACCATTACTAGAAAAAAGAGGTGACCACCAAACATTCTACTGGTTGAGTGAAAGCCCATCACTGAAACCAGAGCCATTCCAACGAAGCCAGGGCTTAATTTCCTCCTAGGCTCTGCAAATGCTTTTAGCCACAAAAGTCCCCAAAATTTGCATTGGTTTCTCCATGACCAGAAGGGTCTGAAACCCAATCCCCTTCCAGGCAGGTCTATGTGTAGGAAAACCAGACTAGATGCAATGTCTAAGAAGAATTTTCTAGGCCTCATCGCTAGTAAGGGCATGAATTATCCATTTGACACACAAGGCAGTCCCTTGTCGTTGAGTGGAGAGCAACCCAAGTCCTCTTGAGTCTCTGGGAAGGCAGCATAATTCCCAGACAACACGGTGAAACCCTTGGTGGGAATCAACAGAGGCCCAAAGAAAATCTCGAAGCAATTTTTCAAGCTTGCTATAGGCAGCTTTTGACGAGGCCCAACAGGAGGAATAATAAACATGGGTAGCTGTAAGCACCTTGGAGCAAAAATGGAATTTCCTCGCCAGAGAAAGGGGCTTAATAATCCAGTAAGAAAGCTTTTGCTTGACCCTGGAAAGAACAACTTGCCATAGCTCAGCCAAAGATGCCTATAAAGTAAAGGGAATGCCTAGGAACTGAAAAATTTCTCCTGGCCCAATCCACTTCCAAGTATACTACTGAAACAAAGGAGGAGTGGGTAGAAGAGACTGTCTATAGCACAAAGTTTTGTGCCACTGAATGACAGAGCCAAAAGCAAGACAAAAAATATTAAGACAATCTATGGCCGCTTTAATATTCTCTTCTTCCTCTAGGAGAGTGAGAAAAGAGTCATCAACAAAATGACTATTAACCAATTGAGCCTAAGAGTTAGGCAACAAAATACCATTGACACGCTATTGGGAAACCACGTTGGCCAAGAGGTAGCCAAATCCTTCAGCCGCAAGCACATATAGAGGGGGCAAGCGGACACCCTTGCAGAAATGGAACGAAAGAGTCCAAAGGCAGAAGATTGGCAACCATTGATGGTGATACAAGCAGAGGCATCCACAAAAAGCATACGAACAACTTGAATGAAATTAGGGCCAAAACCCAAAGCTTGCAACATAGCAAGAATAAAAGGCCATTCAATGTGATCATAGACTTTAGTAAAATCAATTTTAACAAAAATGGATTTCTAGTTTGAACGCCGAGCCCATTCCATGCCTTCCCAAACAACAATAATATTATCTAGAATGAACTTGGATTTGATGAACCCTATTTTCTCTGGGCGCACAATCTGAGCCAAAAGTTGGTGGATCTTCATAGCCAAAGCCTTGTCAATAATTTTGTTGGAGACATTGAGAAGTGTGATAGGTCTCCAATTGCAAATGTCCTCCGAATCCTCAGATTTAAGTAGGAATTTTATATTGCCTTTGTTTATTAAGTTACCTAGAGAATTAGCATGAGAAGCTTCTAAGTAAACATGATGCAAATCTTGTCCAACACAGTCCCAGAGGGCCTTGTAGATAAAATTCACAAGAGAAACCATTGATCCCCGAGGCTTTGTCATCAGCCATGGAATGAACAACTTCCTTGAGATCATCAATTGTTAACAATTGATTGCAAAAATTTCTCTGGGCTGAGGAAAGCCTATTTAGCACAATAGCAAGGCAATCCTAAAGGCCTTGTTGTCACATAGGTGTGGGTTCCTGTGCAGTGAAAACCTACTCATAATGATGCAAAAAAGACTAGAGAATGCCAGGGAGCTTAGAGAACACTTGAATTCCATCTTTGATTTTTTTAATGGCCGGGGATGAGTTTCTGACATGTAGTACCAAAAAAAAGCTCTTTGGAGGCACGATCACCAATTTTTAGCCAATGTAGCTGGGCTTTGATCTGCACACCTCTAGTAGCATAATTGTTAGCAACTTACTTTTTGTGCCTTAATTCTACCACCTTGACTTGCAATGATGGGAAAAAGGGGCTGGCTACCAAAACTTCAGTAGCTGAGTGTAGGATAGCGGTGGTAGCCTCATAAGACCAATGCAAAAGATAGTCAGCTGGCACCCATAAATACACAAAAATCTAGCCGTGCTTGTGATAGCATCGTTCCACCAAGTAATCCAGTCTATATGATGAGTTGGTTTGCATTCCAGATTCCACACTCTATGAATGTGGGCCAAGGTAGTCTTGTGATAGAGTAGAGACGTGTTAAAAAAGAATTGATTTTTACACGTGCAAGGCTGTCGTGTCTCCCATTCAATGCGAAAAGAAATGGGGAAGTGGTTGGACAGAGTCACATCCACTAACGGCTTAACCGGAAGAGAAGAGCTATCAAAAGAGTAAAAAGATTGAGCTAAGATCATGGTATGATCAAGGTGCTTAAATATTCTATCAGAACCGGCCCTACAATTACACCAAGTGTGCCAGAGAGAATGAGAATGACGACGACCAATATTGGGATCAAAAAGTCCCAATTTATTGCGCATGTAAAACAATGCATCACATTCGCCAACTTCCCATCTGAATAGCAGGGTGCCATCCTTGTCATACGAAATCTCAACCATATTGAACCCACATAATAACCAGGTAGCAACTAGCAATGAATCAACAATCTAGTGCCAAAGTAAAGACCGCTCCACAATATCATTAGAAGCATAAACATTAATAATCTCAAAGGAATGATTATCAATGTTAAGAAGAATCTAGAGAAGCCGTTTGTTATGCCTTGCATAACTGCCCCATTATTATTTTGGAATAAAATGGGTCCCCCTTTGTTTCAATTTTTTCCCTTAGTGTTTTGTTTGGGTCTTAGGAGTTGTTTGTTTTTCTCCTAATAATTTCTTTCTTTTGGTCTGTCAGAAGCGGAGTCAGGATGGAGAATGGACTTAGAACTTTTGTAAGGTTTCAAGTCTGGATTCAATCCCGATTTCAGTTCCACCTTTCTTCCTTGTTCTTTTTCATTGTCTTTTGGTTGGTATTGCACTTTAGGGTCTGTTTCTCCCCTCAATCATTTCTTGTTTTCCTTGTGTTTTGTTTTTTTTCCCAAGCAGAAGTGGAACCAAAGCTAGAAGTAAACTTGGAACTTTGTAAAATTTCCAAATTTTGCTCCCGACCTGATTCTGACTCCGCTTGTTTGGTTTGTGTTTTCATTTCTATTTTGTTTGGGTCGGGTCCAGTTTTTGTTCCGGTCCCACTTCCCTTTGCTTTGTTGTTCTTCTCTCAGTTTTTGTTCCTTTGTCGGGATCGAAACCGGAATCGGAGTTGAACATGGAACTTTGTAAAAGTTCCAATTCCGGCTTTCATTCCGCTTCTGCACCCATTCCCCTTCGTTGTCTTTCTTTGTCGCGCGACCAAAACTGGGTTTGGAGTTAGGTAAGAGACTTGTTAAAGTTTTTTTATTCTGACTCGAATCTAGGTCCATGTCCGCCTTGCCTTTGGAGTTCATAGGAGTTAACTATTTGTTTGTGTTGCTTGCTCCACCTTTGACCTAGCACATTTATTGCATTAATTACAACCTTCTCACACGTGCAAATTGATTTTAAAATCTTAATTGTGTTTAACTGGCTCATTATCTTTGTTATCTAAGTTGTTTTAGTGAACCAGAGCCAAGAGAAATTCATGAGGAGCAATTTGATTGTGGAGGCGTGTTGGTGAGTGAATATTTTTCAAATTTTAGTCTTTCCTTGTGGGATTTTTGAGGTAGGGTTTCTTTTCTCTTCTTTTCCCGTTGTGCTTTGTTGAATATTCATTTTTCGTATTCTTGCTCCTCATGTTTTGGCACATTTGCAGGACCTTTTTCTGTGAATCTTCACTCGTTTCTTGGTGTCTTTTGGTTTTTTTTGTCCTTTTCTGTTTTCACATTTTATTTTCTTTCTTTTCGTTTTTTTGTTTCCATTTTGTTGTCAATTTCATGGTAGGTGCATTTTTTTGTGCCCTAGTTTCTAACTAGGGTTTCATTTGGTTGGGTCCTTCGTGTGTTAAATGCATCTAGATTTTTTTGGAGAACCTTTTGATCATTCTTCTATGCCGATTCTATGATTTCCATGTTGGGTTTGTGATGCCCTAGCTTTCTGAGTCGACGCGTCATGCAAACTAGGGTTTGCTCGACGACCTTTACAAAGTATCCAACCCTAGGTTTAAAAATTGATATTTATGTAGTTAAGGGGTGAGGTTAAGCCCTTGTATTTGGATTTCCTTATAAACCCATGTGACCCAGGTCCTTAAATTCATGTGACCACATCCTCAAGAAAATTGTCCCATTTTTCATGCTAAACTAGCGAGAGCGGACTCAGGAATGAACTCATCCTATGGATGTTTGCATTGGAGTTCATTTCCAAAATAATCCCATTTCTAGTCATTGTTAATTTTGGTCTTTACACTTGCCCTTTGGCGGATCCGAAATCGGAGTGGAAGTCAAACTTGGAAGTAGCGATTAGCTTCAGGTTCGGTTTCTGTTCCGATCTTGGTTCCGGTCTCATCCTGGTTCTGGTCCCGATCCTGCTTTGTGTTAGAATGGTTCCTTGTTCCTTATTCTTCTGTGACTCCACTTCTGATGAGTTTGAAATTTGGCTAAGTATGAAAGTTTTCCTGAGGAAGGAGAGAAAGGTATTGATTGATGTATTGATTTTTATGCCTTTTTGTTCATCTAATACATGGATTTATTGTAGAAGTAAGAAATGTCAGGAGCATTAGAAGAGGCTTCTCAAAGGATCCAACCTACATAAATCTTAGGGCAAGGAGATAAGCCAAAGAAGATGAAGGTGGAACAGCTCCCTTATACCCTGAGATACAAACATAGGGAAGCTACTCTCATAGCTAGCAAGGTTGATTCTAATTGGGTGGACATCACTGATACCAAATTGGGCCCATTCAGTTATGAGGAGTTGCTCTTGGAAACATTTGGTCAAGATGTAATAGGGAGGAAACAAAGAATTGTCCAGTCTAGATTGGAACATGTTGCCATCTTTCCCCTATCAATCCAGTGTCCTGAATTGATAATGATTGCAGCTGGAGCATACATTCCTACCACTAGGCAATGTGTGGATTTATAGGGGAATGTTATTATTGACTTAACACCACAAATGATCAGATTTATGTTCAATGCACCTGCTCCACAAAATCTCAGGTAGCTCAATGAAGCAGAAGCCCTCAAATTATATAGTGATAAGAAGGAGACTAACTTAACTCATATGAAAAAGAGTTGGATGAGAGTTGAGAAAAAGTCTTTGGCTAAGCTTCTTGACCAGCCTAAAAGGGCGGACTTCTACAAGGATATTGGAGGCATAATAATGATGCTCTCTAGGGTGTTTGGGAAGAGGGATGCTTCTCAGTTCAAGGAATGAATGTTTCCATTTATTCAGACTATTCTAGATGGCAAATAATAGTTTGATTGGCCTATGATTGTGTTAGATTGCATACACAATCAAATGCTTAGAGTGAGAGAGACCAAGAGTTTCTTCATGACCTCTTATGTGATTTATGCCACAACCAGAAGGGGGATCTTTCCTGGACTAAATGTAGTAGGCATACTGGGAGAAGCCCAAGGACAAAAGAATGTGTGGGATTGTTATGATCAACTCACCTTGCAAGCCTCTGAGTCACATTATAGAAGGGTTAATGATGCATTTTTGCATGTTATCATTAACCGGCTAGCATGAGATGTTGGTTACAGACTGAGTAGAGAAGCCATGGCCTTTATTGTAGAGTGGGGACATTGGTATATCCAATACCCCAAATTTACCTATTTCAAGCTAGTTGGTTTTGATGGCCACCCCCATCTACTGCCTAGGTATTGCAGCAACAAGATTGTCTTGATGGAGTTCATCTATCAAGCTATAGTAGTCAACCTTAAGTTTTCCAATAAACACAAGACTAGTTGCAACAAATTCACCATGAAGTTGGGTGAATATAGCTATGCACACAGTGTGGTAGCTAAGGAAATTTGTGATGTGTTAATCTACTTGAAGTTGGGTTTGTACAATTCAAGGAAACATTTTGATCCTAAACATAAGATGCAGGCGCTCCTTCCTACTGTCTTTGACAAACACTTCAATCTGCTGGAGGACTTTTGGATGGATTTATAAGATGAATATGATCTCATAAGGAGAAACTATGCAAGATTTCCTATCCCACTCATGGTTGAGTACGGGATAATGGAAGGTATCCTTGAGACATTATCAAATGATGGGGTAACTTTGGATCCCTAGTATGATGCAGAAAATATAGGCACCAGGGACCTTGATCTAGTGGACTGGAATGCAGAAGATTCCATAGACATAAAACATATTGCAAGGCTGGTATTGGACAGAAGCATTCAATGGGTTATCATGAGGATTAAGGAGCCAGAGGCTTAGACCTCCAAGAAGAGGAAGGCAACAGGTACCACTCAAGGGTAAAAAAGGACAAAGAGAAGAATGGCTCCTAAGGAGCCCCTAGAGTTCTTTCCTCCTAATTCTAGAGAGGAAATTCAAATTCCTGCTAAGGATCCTCCTAAGGCACATGGGGAAGAGGTTACAACAGAACCAGGTGCTTCAACATCTCTTGCAGGGGGAACATCAATTCAACCCCTTTATCACAGAGCAGCCAAGTGGAGAACTACCTATGGGGAATCTTCACAAAGAAGCTGAGTTATTGAAGGAGAAGGAGTTTGAAATAGATATTCATGACATAGAGACTGATTTTGAGGTTACCCCATCTGACAAAGAGACTCATGTGGTGGCATCTCTGGATGATACTGAGGATGTAGGGACTGGACATATCTTAACTGAAGAAGACCAATGGAATCTATTTGAAGATGCTAAGAGGGAATCAGATGCCAAGGGACAAGCTGAGGCTCTGGCTAAACAATAGGAATTGGAGGCCCAAGCCAAGGCTGATGAATTGGCTAAGTAGAAGCAACAAAGAGAGTAAGAGATGAAAATTAAAGAGGAAAGAGACAAATTGGCTATGCTGCAGAAGATTCATGACCTTGAGGAGGAAAAGGCTTCCCAAAGAAGAGAGAAAGAAGCCCTTGAGGCTAAATTCAAGGCTGTGGTGGAAGCACATAGAAGGAGAGAAGAGCAAGAATTCCTAGAAATAGAAAGGGAGGCTAAAGAACTTGCTTTGCATGAACAAAAGTCTAAGGAGGCATGGGACTATGTCAAGGAACTAGAAAAGCAGAGGGACCAGATGCATGAGGATAGGAGGTTGGAAGAAGAGCGCTTGAAAAAGGAATAGGAAGCTAAAAGGTTACAAGAACAAAAAGATAAAAAAGAGGCTGAAAGACTTGCACAGGAAGATGCACAAAGAGAAAAACAAAATGTGCAAGAAGTTGACTCTCAACCTAGGGCCACCATATTGTAACCTTTATTTTTTGCTACTGTTGCCTCTTCTTCAACATAGGTGGTCACTACTTGTGCTACTCCTACATGGTTGAAACTAGATTTGGAGAAGAAACAGATAGTTCAACTCCAACCTCTCAATTGGGATGAAATGATGAAGGAAATTGAGAATGAAAGACCCAAAAAGAAGGCCAAAGTTCTTCAATCCACCAAGCTTATGGAGGCAAGGGAAATCATTGCTAAATGTGCAATCCTAGTGGTGGATAAGGATAAGGATGACATGCAGGTAACTAATTACCAGTTGGGTACTGTGATTAGGGAGACCTACAAGGAACCAACAAATGAATCTCATTGATATTGTAGCTTCCTCCACCAAATCTAGAATGATTAAAGATAAGCAAAAAAAATATCAGCTTAAAGCTTAATTGGATCAGCTACATAGGTTCTCAAAGGGTGTATCCACCCCAATTTCTCAACAAGTTGCTGCTTCAGAAACCCCAGTCCTACTGAGAAAAAAGGAAGTTGATGATTTAGTGAAGATGAGGAGTAAGGTGGCAATGCTTGATAGATGGATTGACAGACTCAATAAGGAAGTTGGTGAAGTGTTGGCTGATAGTTTCACAGTTCATGAAGAAGCATTTGAGTTGGTAGAGAATATGAACCAACATGCTAAAGACCTAGAAAAGCAAGATGAAGAGTACATAGAATATGTTAAGAAGCTTAAGGTTATGAGCATAATAATGAGGTTCAAGAAGTGAGTAAAGACTTGAATGAGCAGGGTATGTGCAGGATCATGATGGGGCAAAAAGTGGCAATATGATGGGTATTTGTAGGGTATGTGGCTGACGACTTTTTTTTTACCCAAAATTGATGAAACAAAAAGGGTTTTTAAAGGATATTATCAGCTTTCCACCAATATAAATTATGCTTTACTTTGAATTTAATAAATAATTATTATTCATTTTCTATTTAAATTATGAGTAAAGTCCGATTGATAGGTTGATTGAAAACATCTATAACTTTCAAATGGTATCATATTTTTGAATCTGAAACATGCGTCACATTTTATGCTTCACATACTATAGGATTAAAAAAGAAAAATTAAATTTCATGAAGTTTTGACCAAGTTAAGGTGGTCAAACATACAAGTTTTTATATTTTTAAATGTTGTAATAAAAATTCATAATTAATTATTTTCTTGGAAAAAATTACAAAAAATTATGCATCACATTGGGACACAAGTCCTCTACTTATATCTAAAATATTATAAAAATAATTATCATTTTATTGTGGTTAGGGTGTTGACAGACACCTACTTATTTTTCCCTGAAATTTAAGTACTACTACATTGAAATTTCAAATTTTCACCAAATAGATTTATTTAAAAAAAAAAACCTAGTAGTTTAGAAACTACATTCAATTTTCTACAAATTCTATTCTTACATATTTTTTAAATAATATAGATAACTTATTCAAATTTTTACGTCAAGTTGCCTAACTTTGATTTTTCTGAATTTTTTGCCACTTAAGAGCCTGTTTTTTCCATGATGATCCTGCACATACCCAACAGATTGATGAATTAGAGGCAGTAGTGGCTATTTTGGTTAATTTGAACATCTCGATCAAAGAGGGTCTTCCTTTGGACAAGATAAGGGAGAAGTGGAGTAGTAGATTTGAAGAAGTAATGCAAAAAGGAGATGATGGAGAAGATTTGTTATTGGATAGATTCATGGACATTAGGGAAGAGGTAAAAGTTGCTAGAAGAGAATTAATCAAATTAAAGGATATGTAGGAATTTGCTTCGGTAGAGTTAAAGAGGATCAAATTTGAGGAAAATTGGTTAGATGGGCCTAATTTGGATATCCTTCAACAAGTGTTCTCTAGTTATGATGAGTATATCCTTGACCAAGCAACACAGGAGTGAGCTACCAGCAAAACACTCTCCTCTTGACACAACATCCTCTCTTCTCCTATTTTGCAATATTTTGACACAAGCCAGACTTGAGTTCCCATCCACCAGTTCCACCTTCTCCCTTGGGCGTTAGAGTTTTGTGTAACAAATAAATTAAGCCTTGTAACTAAAGATCAACAGTCTAGTTCCTTCATGTAGTCCCAGTTCTTTAATTTGTGGATCTAAGTTTCTAATTGAGTGGAACTTGCGCATGGCATGTCTATATGTACTTTTGGGCTCTATTTTGTAAAGTTCAGCTCATTGAAGAAAGATTAGCCACTTGATGAAAGAAAATAGGAATCATAGTCTTAGGATTTTAAGAATTGTTAGCAGATACTTTGAAAGTTTAGTTGAACTTGGATACATTTTACAGTTTTATATAGTTTACATGTTGTTAAGTTTGGAACTCTTTGATAAGATTAATGAATTATAATCAATCTATATGCCAGTGAGTTTTTGTGCCTAAATGTTTTCTATTTGATGCAAATCAATAGGGGAAACTGGTTTCAAGATTATCTCATTAAATTATCTATGAATGAAATTGCTATTATGTCTATTTGATCTTTGTTTTAATGATGAGTGAATGATCTATTTTGAATCTTAAAGTACAAAGGTTTAATTAGTGAATGGTTGTGATTGTTGAATTAGCACTATGAATGTATGCAGTGGTGTAGATTATTCTATGGATTGCATCATGTTGTGGTTTTGGTTGGATAAAGAAACACTCATTATTGACGTGCATGTCTAGATTTTAAGAAGTTATTCACATTCTACTATTTTAAAGCTCTGGTCTATCTTTTTTATATTTATTTAAACCCCCCAAATGTAGTTTAATTGATTTAATTCAGTTTTGTTCCTTATTACCAGCAAAGGCACCTTGAGCATTACAATTACATTGACCATTGAACAATATCAACACAGTTGAGAACCAACTACTAGGACCTTGGGAGTTAGATTACTATATGCTATCTTTTTTTAGGAGAAATAGAATAGAGATATTTTGTTTAATGTTGTTGTGTTGTTTTGAGCATCAACACCGATTAGTAGGATCAAACCCATGGTCAACCACAGAAGCATGCCACTATGGGGACAAAAGGGTTATAGGTCCGCCATGCCCAACCTAATGCATAGTGCAAAAAAATTTATTGGCCAGCCAAATAGAATGACAAGCCGAAGCAAGGAAAAATCCAAAAAATTTAACCTCTTGGAGACAAAGTACTTCAATACCAGAATATTTTCACAAAGTATCCCTAATAGAATACTTTCTGGAGAGGTTTGTTAGACCTCGAACATTCCACGAGAGGAAATTCATGAATGAAACTCCTCCATATTGTCAGAGTTTGGTTCCTCTTCATTAAAGGAAGAGAAACAATTCTACAAAAACTTTGGCGGAACTAACCCAATCTGAATAGGAGAGGAAAATATTTGATTTTTTTGCACATATTCACCCTCTTCATGCAATGGAGACAGACTATGAGACCACCTTTGAGCTCCCAACACAAGAGGAGAAATGCTCGGCTGAGCAATCATAACGACAGGAGGCTTAGGAATTTCCTTTATCTTGGGCTACACTGAAACATTAGCAGCTCCAACAGGAGTGTCTGTCCCCTTCCCTGAAGGGTTGGAAACAACCTTTGATGGTTCAAAGGCCTTAGAGGCTGACCTAGAACCAGTAGACTTATTTTTTTGATTTGTAACCGTGGTCCATTTTTCATCAAGTTTGGCAATAGAAGGCTCTGCCTGACCAGGCTTTTCAATATCTTGTGGAGAAGAAGGTGCACGAGGAACTGCCAAAGGGAATTCCTTAATCTTGTGGTCTGTTGACTGACACCTATAACACATGTTGGGAAAATTAAAATAAGTGACTTTCTAGGTATGCTAGAGAGCTCCAATTTGAATATCAATGGATTCTTTGAAATCCTTGGAGAGGTCTATTTCCACAAAGACCCATTTTTGGGGCCAGGCTTAGAAAAACCTATCAGGCTCAACACAAATGACCCTCCCTAGTGAGGAAGCAATATGATTAAAAAAAGGCACACAAGGCAAAGGAAAACTAGGGAATTCAATCCAGACTAGGACCTGCAACTTGGTGTCATCTGAGATAGAAAAATCCTGGGTCTATGCCTAGAAAACCAGCAAGGACGACCTGACATACCAAGGACTGTGGGCATAGATAGCTTAGACATGATTGATTTTTGCAAAGCGGAACAAAAAATACCCTTGGTAAAATTTTGGACCATATCAAGGCGGACCCCATGAGGGACCTAGGCCTTGCTGACCCATTCTTTAAGCACACTTTTAGTGGGATTCCTCCCAACAAAATAACCCACAAGGGTGTGTTGCTCAAGCCATTGGCAAGTAGAATCAAAATCTGGTAAAGGAAAAATCACATCAGTTGGGGAGTCAGAAGTCTTACCTCATGAAAGATTTTTAGAATAAATTTTTGGGGATGTTTGTCCAGAGGAGGAGCCATTGAGCAGTGTCGTCAAACCGCTAACACCAACATGAACTGTTGGGTTAGAGCAGGTTGAAGGCATATTAAAACACAAAAACTACAGTAAATGCGGTCGTACATACAAGAAAAGAGGGGTTTCTTATGCAATATGATGCAAGAGAGGCCAAGGGTGACTGTAGAAACCACAAAACCCTAGCAGAGCTCATACACCAATCTATAGGAGCTAAAAATCATACATCTTCCAATACAAACAACATTTTAAATTTTTTCTTAAAGGTTATTGTTTTAATCTTGTATCTGTTGTTTAAAAATTGTGTGATAGTAATTATTATGATGAATGGTGTTATATCTTAATATTTATATATAAAAAATATATTACATAATTCATATATAAAAGATAGGTGGAATGGAATCGCATTTCAAAAGTCTAAATTAAAGCCAAAAAGATATGAAAAGAAGTCAAACCACTAAGTTGTTAGGGCTATGCTAGTAGGATGAGGGGGATCACAATCAAATAGTTGACCCCACACATCCAAGATTTCCTAGTTGTTGACAATGGGATCCCAACCCATGGTGGCATCATCCTAGACATTATCTTCGGCTTGTTGATTAGTATTACACACAAATGAGATGGAAAAGGATAAATTGGGAATTTTTTCACTATTCGACTAGTCAATACATCCATGCTATGAGATAAAGGTATGACCATGTGGTAGAGAGATCTACCTATAATGTTGAGTACATGGAGATCCACATAAACCATGATGGCCTTGTATAGAACTATGGTTGCAAGCACATCAATGCCCATATGGTGGACATGCATGCCCTTGTGGTGGAGAGGTATGCCCTTGTGGTGGAGAAGCATTCTTGCTAGTAGGGAAAGGAGGAAAATGAGAAATCATATAGTGGAAGTTACCCTAGTGTTCAATTAAAGACTTCATATGAGTGTCCTCTAGATCCACCTAGTTAGCTTGAACTTAGATCAACAACATAACATTAGAATAAATACCAACTTTAGCATACATGGAAATTTTCTTATCCATAGTTAGACCAACAAAGAAAGTAAAATTTCCATCTTTATAAATTGAAAATGGTATGTGCATTATAAAAGAGTTCCATATCTAGGTATATTTAGCTATTAAGGATAAATTTAAGAAATCCCCTAAAAATGATATAAAATCTTGGTGAATCTTAGTTCGAGATAATATTTTGTTGTGACAAACATGCATCAATTTTGGGTAAAATATTATATGATAATTTTTCTTTAAATTTGTTTGAAATATTGATTTTTTAGTTTAAATTATGTGGTTAATATTTAAAATTTTATTCACATTATTGGTGAATCCATCTAAGATTTAAAAAAAACATTGTATGGATTTTTTTTTTTAATTTTATTTATATTGTTATTTTTTTATGGTGATTTTTTTCACAATTTAATAAAATTATTGTGATAAAAGTATTATACACTAAATGATAAACTTTACATAATGTAGATCAATGGATTAAATTATATTCCAGGCCCAACTTCTAATTACCCAATTTTGAACTTTTTTTTGGAATAGGTAGATCCATAAGAGATAAGCATAAAAAAATTCAATGAGAAAATAATTACAATCAACTTGATCACTTCATTAAATTCACCACATAACATATTTGGTTGGTGGCAACATTAATAAAACAAATTATAGGGTTCAACAAGCCTTTAAAATGAATATGCTTGTAGTGCCACAAAATTTAACTATAATTGTCAAATTAAAATGGAAATCAACAATAAATATAATATAATATTATTATTATAATAATAAATATAATATAATAATATTATTATTATAATAAATATAATGTATAATATCTAAAAATATGTAAGTCTAGTTTTTGTTATATTCTATGAATGACTCCCTTCTAGTTTAGAGATGAGATTTGAGTGGTTGTTTATTCCTAAGGATATCTTTTCCATTATGCCAGTGGTTAAGAAATGACACATTATTTTGAGTGGGCCCCATTAAAAAATTGTTATAAAATGCAGTCATCAATAAAATCAATATCTAGTAGTTGATGCAAGGCATAAAGATTATCATTCAAAAAACTTGAAACTAGTATGCTATTGGGAAAAAACTAGTGAGTCATTTCAACTAAGTCATTTGAGCTAGCAGGCCTACGAATATTTCTAAAAAAAATTCAAAGATTATGATAAATAACTCATAGAAGGGTTCCTCTGAGATATGCCCAAACTAAAACATTTTCTAATAGTTTCATAGTCAAAAGATGAAGCATTAGAGGAAGTGGGTCCCAGTTTTGATAAAAGAAAATTGGTGCAACATGTTGAAGATATAAAACTATAGAACTATTTATTTTCTTTTAATTAGTGATGTGCACATCATTTCCAAGGTAATATTTTGATAAACATTTTCCATTGTACTATTGGGAAAATGTCAACACATTAATAAATGGTGGAGCCCATGCAAAAGAAAAACTCCTTTGAAAATATCTTATGTTTGTGACAACTATCCTAGTACATGGTCAATTATTCTAAATTGTAAGTACTTTCCTTAACCTAGTTATTATTCATATTAATTGTGCTTGGTTACTTCATCTTATCTTTGGCCAAGAATGTACTAGAATACTTCAACATGAAAGATTGAAGTTCCAAGATGGAGGTTGTACAAAGACCGCATCAAAGAAAATTTAAAAACCATCCTACACTCAATTGCAAGATATTTAAAGGAAAAATATATGCCACAATGTTCTTGAGAGCTAAGAATCAACAAATTTCCTCTTTAGAGGTAATTTTAGATTACAAGTTGAATTTTTTTTTTAAGATGAATAGTATTATTATGCTTCATACAATTAAACTATTATTGGAGTATACTTTATTATACTCAATGCATCACTATTGTGTGAATATAGGAATCTCTTCAATTTTTAATATTATTTTCTACAAGTGGGTAATCCAAGGAGGAAATCAAGATTCTAATTGAGTCCTTAATCAAGGTGCAATGGAGGTGCAAGCTAAGGAAGATTATATACAATGTGGTTGTTGGTTTGTGATTCCATCTTGGCATAAATACATGGCTTATTATTATCTCTCTATATGCTACACACTAGGTTCTATTCATTATAATGGCACTAGAGAAAAATAAAGTTGTGAGAAAGTAGAGTGCCAACTAGGGCATCAAATTTTTGAAGGCCATGACTAGAGCCTCAACTCTTATGGAGATGGATTGGTCATTTATAGTTAATCTTAGGATCTCAAACTTGAGTGAAGACGGGGATACTAAAATTATATTATAATTATAAATTTAAATATCATGTTATGATATGTAGCTTAAGCCAACACAAGTGATATATTTTATAACAATTTATTATGTGGTTGAATTAAAAATAGTATTTTATCTAATTTGTAGTTGTATATGGTTTTTTCTTTGGCCCTCCATAGGAGTAGCATGATATCTATTATATTTTTATCATCAAATATTAATGGGTATGACCCCTTTAGACACAATTGATAAATCCAAAATATATATACATAATATACATTATTAAATATATCTAGAATTAAATGAAGAGGTTCTAAAAATAAAAGGAATTACATTGTCTCAAAACTAAATTTGATTTTATTTTAAAATCTAAGTTTTACATGTTTTTAAATTTCTATTAAAAATTAATATATTATTATATTTTCATATTATTAATGTGTGATAAGTATTATAGGCCTTCAACTAAATTTTATACATACTAATTAACAACAATAGCATACACTACGAAGTGAAATTTTTTAATGTGTATCTAGACACCAAAGTTTTCTTGAATTAAGCAATTAAATAATACAAATAATTTGAACATGTAAATGGATTTGAGTCATATTAATTTTTAAATGAAGGAATACATAAAATTATTACAATATTTTGTTCAAAACTAAATTTATGCAATGCTCATTTATAAATATATTATAATATTATTTTTCCAGCTTCTATAGTAGGCTCCACTATTTATCTATTGGAATTGTAATTCATTGCAAATCATAGTAAACTAAATTGTAATAGTTTCAACAATTTATAAATGGGAGTGGAGATTTTAGTGAGGGCCACACCACCCAAAACCCATAGAAATTACAACAACAAATACCAACATAGAAGTTGCAAGACAAAAAAAAATGACTCACTTTCAATTATTTTCAGAAAATGAAATTACAGATTCAAAGCTTATATGCTACAGCCTCATGGGCTTGATTCATTACAACAAAATCAACTCTGAAAATAAAATCTATTGTTCGAAGCCAAAATCTACACTAATGGAGCCACCTTCTACAACCCCCACTTAACCCTTTTTATTTTCCTCAATAACTACCCTAGAATGTTCTAGAAAGTTCAAATTTCCCCTTTTTGTTTTGGTGCCAAAAGTCCTGCTGATTGATTTCTGGCCTGGAATATTTTTTTATGAAATTCAATTTTTAGAGGACCAACTTCACGGGGCCATAAATTTTGATCTGGGTGTTCGATTTTCTATTATTGCATATCATTGGAAAGCTCTCGACGAGCTCTACAACAAACTCACTGTAGGTTGGTTTGGCCACTTTTGAGTTGTTTTGGGGCCTCTAAATTTTTATAACTAAATTTGAAGCCACATTGGAGAAATTTCCTAGGACATAAAATTTAATTTCTCCCAAACTTTGTAGGGTATTGAGGTGATTCTTTCACGACCGAAAATGTTTTTCATCTCTACTCCTTGGGGAAAATTTTCACATCCATACAAGCCCATTTTGGCTGACTTAAAAATGGTAAGTTCCTGTTTTTCACTATTTTTGACTACTGATAGTCTTATACCCCTTAAGTGTCATCATGGGACTCAAAAAAACTAAAGAATATAAAGAAAAACAAAATTGGTGATGCAAGATTTCCCTACACCGCTAGATGCTCCTGCATCAGACACCCAGGGTAATTTGAAAAGTGACCTTGTCACTTCTTAGGAGTTAGAGGGAAACCAAGATGGTTAACCTTCGCCTCAGACAACCATGATGAATCTTCACTAGTATTTCCTCTCCATTTCACCAAGTACTCTGCATATTTCCTATTTCTTGTGCTTCTACCCACACGACTATCTAGGATTTCTTCTATCTCTTCCTTCTCTAAGGTAGGTGCTAGAATTTTCAATTGTTCATTTATCAACCCCTCCTCTATATCACCTTCATGATACTCTACCAAATCAACAATGTTGAACACAAGAGAAATGTTTATTCCACTAGGAAACTCTACCTCATAAGCATTTCCTAAATCATGCTTCTTCAAGATCTTGCATGGCCCAAACTCCTTCATCTTTAACTTGTTGTATGTAACAACTGAAAACCTTTCCTTTCACAAATGAACCATGATTTCATCTCCTACTTGGAACTCCTTATACCTCCTTTTCTTATCTACCTAAGCCTTATATTGTGAGTTCATTTTATTGATATGTTTCTTAACCTCTTCGTGCAAATTCTTCAGGTGCTCAGCAAAATCTTTAGCCTTAGCACTACTCTTTTCCCCCTTATCCATCTTCCTCAATTTAGAAGCAATTCTTGGAAGTCCTACTCCCATAAACAATATGGAATGGTGATTTACCAGTGCTCCTATTGAAAAAATTGTTGTAAGAAAATTATGCCTATGGTATAATCAAATCCTATCCCTTGGGCTTATCTCCAACTAAGCATCTTAGCAGGTTTCCCAAACTCCTAGTCACCACCTCTGTTTGTCCATCAGTCTGTGGATGGTGTGTAGAACTAAACTTCAAATCTATCAACTTCTTCCATAATGTCCTCCAGAAATAACAAAAAAATTTGGTATCTCTATCTAAGACTATACTCTCTGGTAGACTATGTAGTCTCACCACCTCTATGAAAAACAACTATGTAATATGAACAACATCACTGGTCTTATGACATGGAATGAAATGTGCCATCTTTGAAAATCTATCCGCCACCACAAATATGGAATCATGCCCTCTATGTCCTTGGTAAGCCAAGAAAAAAATCCATGCTAATATCCTCCCATGGCCTCTCAGGTATAGGTAATGGCTGATACAATCCAATATTCTGACTTGTTCCTTTCATGATCTGACATAATTTTTAACTTTGTACAAAATTCTTCATATCATGTTGTAACTATGGCCAATAATAATTCTCACTGACAAGAGCAATGGTCTTATCTCGACCAAAATGTCCAGCAAATCTTCCACTATGCTTCTCCTTGATTAGATTCTCTCTCATAGAACTCCTTGGAATGCACAATTGGCTTCCTCTAAATAACATCCCATCTTGGATTAAGAAATCCAACCACCTTGTCCTATCCAATGTAACAGGTTCCAAACAAGCCTTCCAAGCTTCTGCAAAGTTTGGATCTTTTGGATACAAACTCTTGAGTTCATTGAACCCAACAACCTCTATATTCATTTATATCAACAAATTTTTCCTTCTACTTAAGGCATCTACAACTCTATTTGAACTTCCACTCTTGTGCTTCAAGAAAAAGGTAGAACTCTACAAAAACTCAACCCACTTTAAGTGCCTTTGATTTAACTTTCCTTGACTATTGAGATACTGCAAAAGCTTGGTGATCAGTATATAAAACAAATTATTTTCACAAGAAATAGTGTCTCCATTTCTTCAAAGCATGAACTATAGCATCAAACTCTTGATCATAGACATAATATTTCTTCTTAGCATCATCTAACTTCTCACAAAAATAGGCAACAGGCTTACCTTCTTGACTCAAAACAACTCCTATGGCAGTGCAACTAGCATCACAATCTACTTGAAAGACCTTATTGAAATTTGGAAGTGCCAAAATAGGTTGCTCTGTAACTTTCTACTTCAACATATCAAAACTTTTGGCTGCTCTTGTAGTCCACTTAAACTCTTTTCTATCCCCTCTAATCACTTTAGTTAGAGGTGCAAAAATACTACTAAAATTATTAATAAACTTTTTATAAAAACTTGCTAGACCATGAAATGATCTTACCTGTGTAACATTCCTCAGGGTAGGCAATTCAATGATAGCTTTCACCTTCTTTGGATCCATTTTAAGATCCTCTGTTGAGACAAAAAATCCCAGATACACCAACTCTCTCTTCAGAAAACCACATTTCTTCAAATTAATCAACAACTTCTCCTCCCTTAGCTTCTCAAAAACTTTTCAGATATGCATCAAGTGCTCTTCCAATGTCTTACTAAAAATCAAAATATCATCCCAATAAACAATAAAAATTTTTTTGGCAAGAGACATTGCAAGTTATTTTTGGTGTTGTCATTAATGGTATCCCTAGTTAGTGACAGATCCACATAACATCATTTGCTTATACCGGCAATTAGATTGAGGACAGTTAGGAAGAACAAAACATCAGGTAGTTTGGTGATCATTGATTCACTTGCAGAATTCCAGTTGTTATTTTGAGTTGTGGATCTCATGGGAGATCTATCAGTACATCTAATGTGTTGTCTAGAAATCTAAGTGCCTCGTATCAAGTCTTGTGTGATTTTGGAGATTCGGTTGGTTACTTTTATGTTTATTAGTATTTTGGGTCCAACTCAGTTGATGTAATATGTTGTGGATATTCAAGGAATGTTTTATCAAATATGTTTGTGTTTGGTCATTATGTTTGGGTCCAAGCTAATTTTTGGATGTGCATTGGATAAATCTTAAGGTTTGAGCCAACAAGTTGCTAATATTTTCAAGTTTTATTTGAGCTGACATGTTGCGATTAAATTTCTAGTCATGAATATATATGTATGATCTCTTATATCTTTTTATTGTGTGTGCATGGTGTGTTGATGTGTATTGCGATTATTAGAAGAGTGTTAAAGCAATTTTATGTACAGTTTTGCTTGCGCATAAAGATTTTGTAGAGTGAGTCAGAGGAGAGCAGAGCAGAAGTTCAATATTAGTTAGAAGGACAGAAGATTGTCAACCGAGCTTAACCAGAACTATAATCAATAATTTGTAGATGCTATTTCTTCAGTTCATTCTCTCGGATCTAATCCAAATATTTGTAAGGCAGTGTGCCTTCCTATTTTGAGCAGTGAGCTCTAGGAAGTGTTCTTGAATGCAAGTGTATTCCCATATTGTAAACTTCTTTTTGAGTATACTCAGATTATATTGTGGATTGGCCATCCATCATGGTTTTTCCCCTAATAGGGTTTCCATGTAAAAATCCTTGTGTTATGGTGTTGTGGCTATTTTCTTTCTATTTCTGCATATTTCTCCTGGTTGAATATTTTAAGTGGATTAATAATCAGAATAATAAATTAGATTTTTGCAGAATATTGATTCACCCCCCCTCTCAGTGTTGCTTGTTTCCAATAATTGGTATCAGAGCTAGTTCCTCAAAAGAAGTCTAATAGCTTGGGGAGATCTTGGAAAGTGTTTTCAATGGATACAAGAAGTCTTCAACAACTTATGGTGGCCCTAGATGATCTTGACTATTCAAAATTTGAGAATCAAGAATTGCAAGAAAGTCTTAAGAATGCAGAAAAATTCATCCATTCATTGAAAGACAAAATCAATAAATCAAGGGAGAAAAGAAAGGAATTATGTGATCATATCAAGCAGAAGAAAAAAAGTATGGAAGATGAACAACTCAGTTATGCCTAGTGATAATTTTAAGAAACCCCCCTCAAAAAATATATATAAAATCCTGGTGAATCTTTCATTTTTTTAGGAAAAAAATATTAATTTCTATTGGCGAATCTTTCCTTTTTTTTGAAAAAATATTAATTTTATTGGCGATTTTTTTTACATCACCAAAATTTTGTAGAAAATTTTGGCAAATCTTGAAAGATAATAAGAAAATTCATTAATTATGATGGAAAATCTATCCAATCTAAAAATAAGTCTCATGGAAAATTAGGGACCCAAGGATGGAAATTATCAATTGGTTGAAGGGGTAGACTATAATATTTACTTTCCACCATTGTTTTAAAATATAATATAATGGCCCTCATTGTATTCTACAAGGTAAAATGTGCGCATGATATGTAGTTCTCATGGGGCTAAAAAATGCCTTTAGATCCTTGATCTAATGACCCTCATTATACTTTATGAGGTAAAATTCACCCATAATCTATAATGCTTATAAGACCCAAAATTGTGGGCCCCATGAGAATAATAGATCATGGGTATATTTTACCTCACGAAATACAACAAGGACCATTAGATTATATTATAAATCAATAGTGGAAACTAAAGATTAGAAATATGGTCCTAAAGCAACTAATAATTATGATATACTATTGGTGAATTAATATAGATTTCTACTATAATTTATAAATTTTAGGTGAATCCGATCTAATCATGTATAGAATATTGTGGCAAATTTTTGAGTTAAATTTTTTAATAAAATAAATTATTTGGCAATTTAAATAAGACAATAATTAAATTTTGTAAAAAATGTGGCGATTCAAGTGACGTTGTAGCTTGAACTATTAGCCAATTTTGGATTCCCAAATTTCAACTATTAGCCAATTGGCAAATATTAGCCACTAAAAAATTCATTGGTCATGCCTTGAAGGAGAAAATAGAAGAGTGAAAATTTTTCTAGAGAAAATGTTGCCCTGAAGCATGAGATAGAGTCTACCATGATGAAAATGACCAAGGAAATTGAAGATAGCAAGAAGAATGAAGAAAATATTTCTCAATCCTTGAAGGAAAAATTTGAACAATGTAGCCGATTGGACAATGAATTGGAAGAATCTAAAAATAATGAGGAAATGCTTGAAAAATAGCTTGATGATCTTAGAGTTGAACTTACTGCTACAAATGAGTACAAGGAGAAATTCAAAGCCGGTTCAGCCAAACTTGATGAACTGATTAAAGGTCAGAGGACTGTTGGTGACAGGAGAGGTCTTGGATATGAAGAAGGACAAAGTTCTAGATCTAGACAAATGAATTCCAGACAAGGAAGATTCCAACAAGGAAATTAGATGAATGGAGCCAGAAGAAATCCAGTGAGACAAAAAAATGCTCAGAGATTCAATGGTTATTATTTTACTTGCAACAAATTTGGTCATATGGCTTCTCGGTGTAGAAGCAAGGTGAATTCAAGTGGACCATCATTCTCAGGTCAGTGCTTTAATTGCTATAAGTATGGTCATAAGTCAAGTGAATGTAGAGTTGTGATGTATAAATTTCATAGAGATGTCAGATGTTATGCATGCAATAGATTTGGGCATAATGCTAACCAATGCATATCAAGGAAACATCAGTGGAACAATTGGTCTGATAAGAGAAATGTTGTGTGTTACAATTGCAAAAAATTTGGGCATATTGATAGATTCTGTTGGAACAGAAGAGGTTCGGTAAAACACAATATACAACAGGATGTAAAAGGAAAGAGAAAGTCACTACAGATGTGATCAAGAGGAAAATGTAGAAGAAATGGGTGAAAAGGATTCCCTTTGTCGAAGGAAATGTGCCAACACTAGAATCTGATTTTGGTAATTCCTTCAGGAATTAGTTTTAGGCATTTGGCCTGGGGGGAGCTGTCAGAAAAATCCTTCAAACCCCCTTGCAGGAAAGTGATACTAGAATGTGGACTAGTCCAGTAGGTGGATCAATGCTTTTTAGATGTTGTTTAACCAAAGTGGAGCTAGTATTGTAGAATTTTGGAGATCCGCAGAAAAATTATCTATCTCAGTGCTTGAAATCAGAGTAATCGAATGAACTAGGGTTAAGGAATTTATTGCGAAAAAAAGGGTTAGTTGTGCAAGTGATAAAAATTCATTTTTATCTTTCATTTGTCACTTTACATTTTGAAGGTAAGCAGTTTGAAGAGCCCTAGAATGAACCTTGTCAAATTGTGGAGAGATTCAAAGTGTGGAGAAGAATCTGTGATCGAACTTTGATCCGACGAAAAGTTATTTCTCAAAAAACCTATGAATTTGTGAACTTGCAATCATGGCCACTCCTCTGGTAGTTGAATTCAAGAACATACCATGTTCTAAATTTAAATGGCATCCCTATAAGTCTGTTGAGACCGAGCCCTTAGGAGTGTTTTCATCTATGTCGTACGATGTTTTACACACTAAGGATATTATGGCATATATTCATGTGAACATTGAAGAGCTGGGAACCTCTCAAATAATGAATCTGTATTCCCATCATATAGTTGGAGAAGATTTTATTGTAAAACCAAAATTTTAAACCCTCGAAGAGAAGAAGTTTGTGCAGTTTGTGATATTTCTCGTATTTGAGGAAAATGAATGGGTTAGATACATTTTGAGCCATGTTCATGCCAAATTCATGTGGCTAAATGTACCCTTCAAAATCACAAAAGAAGCTATATGTGTAGTAATAGGTCTGAATTCCTTTGGTAGACTTCCAGTCTTGAAATCTATAAAGAATGAAAAGGTTATTGAGGCAACAAGCATGTAATGGGATAGAAGGGAAATGAAAATTGAAGACATTGCTGAAGTGGATGTGAAATTCGCATCAATGGTCATTGGTTACAAGATATACCATTCCAGCCAGGGTAATTATGTATCTGGTATGACCATCTATGCAGCTTATGAAATGGTAAAGCAAAATGTAGAATATGACTTGTGCGAGTTGCTCAAGAGTCAGTTGTTGGAGAATTTGAGCAAAATCAAGAAAGACAAGAATACTTTTAAATATGGTAATCTACTATTGTGCTTATTTTTCTATTTCATTGTGTACATTGGAAAAATAATGAGCCTATTATTCAGATAAGGAACATGATGTTTGGAATGGGTGATCTTCAAGTCAGGAATACTACCCTTTGGGGGTACTTTAAAAATTTCCAAAATATGATACATGTCAGGGAAATAATTCCCACTTCAATTGTGGAACAATACAAAGATACTATCTGCTTCATGATGGATATTGACCAATGTCATATGGAAGTTGTTGATCCCAAAACAATTTGGATCATGCCAATGGGATACGAAGTAGAGGAAAATGTTCTGAAGATGTATGCAAAACACTTGCTAAATTCACCTCTGGATTAGGGAGAAGAGAGGTTTGGAACATATGCAGAGAAAAGTATGCATGTTAATGAGGAATTGAGAAAACCAGTGATTGTCAGGAAAGTAAGAAAAGAGATAGAATTTTTTGTAGAAAGGATGGACTTACTTGTAGAAGCTTTGAGAGAAGCAAGAAGAAGGAGAGATGAGGAAGAAGATTCAAAAGTGAAAGAAAAAATAGATTTTGCTAGTCCTAGTGCATCCTCTTCCCACACTAGATCTACAAGGAGTTCCTCTGCAGCCAAGCCAACTCAAGATAAGCCTTTTGGTAAAAGGAAGAAGAATAAAAGTACAAGAACTTATAAGCTTGTTTCAGAAGATGAGGAAATAGAACTAGAAGTATTGAGAGAAGTAAAAGCTATCAGAACTCAGGTTGTTGAGTTAAACAAGAGCAGATCTTCTGGAAAAGAGGAAAAGGAAAAGAAGGCCAAAGTTGATAAACCTGGTATGTTAGTTGATGTAGTTGTGAATGCAGTTTTCAATGACAGTAATCTCAAGCCCCTCTATGAATTGTATGAAACCTTTGATAAATCAGCTCAAATAGTTCTAGAAGAAGCTACAATAAAACATCTAAACATTTTTAATAAAGTTCTTGTTGAGATTATGTCTAGCTTACCCAAGAATTTGTATGATATTTTGGAGTCAAGAAGAGTAAGTGCTAGAAAAAAAGAAGAGAATCTAAGGAAGAGAGTTGCAGATTTGTGTCCAAAAATGTCAATTGAAGAGATGGATTCACTCCTTGAAAAGGCTAAAAAGAAATTTAAGAGCAAGAAAAGGGTGAATAAACTCACAATTGGTGAAACTAATGTTGTTGTTGGTGAAACCAAGGAAATTTTGGAAGAGTTTTTGTCAAAGAATAAGATTAACATTGAGGAAATGAATACTGAAAATGTTTTAGAAAATGAGGAAGTAAATGTGGAGGTAAATGAAAAAGAGAATGTGAATGAGGAGAATATGAATGTATTTGATCCTCCGGAATTTGAGGATATTCTGACTTCTCCTAATGTGGAAAATACAGAGACACCTATGGAAATTGAAGTTTCTAAGGTGGTGCTAGCTGAGGAAAAGGTGGTAAAAAATGAAAAGGTTGAGGCACTCAAAGTCAATCTGGAAATAGTCTCTAAAGTATCCAAGGCTAAAGAAGAAAAAGTTTAGGAAATTAGAGTGGAGGCAAGAGATATTGCCAAGGCAGTGAAGAGATCTCTAATGGAGCAACAGGAAGATTTTGATCTTGAATTGGATGAAACTTTAATTAATCTATCTACTCTATCCCCAATTCAGATGATGAAGGTTGCATCAATTGCTCAAGCTAAGGCCAATGAGAAGATTCTAAAGTCTCACATAGAGGATAGTGATTTTTTAAGCCTTGCATATGGAGTTTTGTAGAAATTAATTCCAACTCATGTCATGGATCCATCAGGTTCCTCTTCCGGTGAGCTAAATAAGCTCATAAATATTGTAAGTCTCAATTTGAGTCTCTTGAGAAATATGTTGAGGATAAAGTGAAAAAGGAGTTTAATAGGAAAAGACTTAGTTAGTTGAAGGCAGTGATTGCAAAGGACAAGATTTTGTTAGCTACTTGCATAAAGAACACTCAACATTCTATATCTGAAGCTGGAAAAGCCTATAAGTCATGTTTGATTCTATCCAAGTTTACTGAAGGTAATGAGAAAAAGGTGAAGGATCAAGAAAATCAATTAGCTACCATTTTTCTACTTTTGATCCATTAGTCGGTGATGTGGTTCAGGAAGAAGGTCAAGTAATAGCTCTACTTGACAAAATAAGATGTTTAAAGAATGAAAATGACAAAATTGTTGGGAGATTATGTGAACTTAGGGGACTAATTTGTTCGAAGATTGAGATAATGATGAGTGCTTTGAAGGAAGTGAAAGTTGTTGTTGCAGTTAGTGACCCAAAGAATCTTGAAACTGCAAAGGCTCAATCCTATTTAATGTGTGGTCACATAACAGTTTTGGAAAGTCTCAAAAAGGTTTGGATGACAGTCTAAGAGTGTTGAAACAAGATTTTGTAGATGTCTTCAAATCCTTATAAGGTACAAGTTCATGCCTATACAGTTTTGGAAAATTTTCCTCAGTTTCCCCAGTTTTTTCCATTGATGTCAAAGGGATAGAAGTGTATAGTGAAAAATGTATAGTCATCACAGGGGGAGTTGTTTTCCCAAGTTGAAGTTTCTTTTTGAAGTTTTGAAATGGGTAGTGTAACTCATGTTGGTTTTGATTCGACACTTAGTTATTTTTCACTAAGTGTTGTCATCAATGCTAAAGGGGGAGATTGTTAGCAAGAGACACTGTAAGTTCTTTTTGGTGTTGTCATTGATGGAAACCCTAGTCAGTGACAAATCCACATAACATCATTTACTTATATCGAAATTCAAATTGAGGATAGTTAGGAAGAACAAAACATCTGACAGTTTGGTGATCATCGATTCACTTGTAGATTTCCAGTTGTTATTTTGAGTTGTGGATCTGATGGGAGGTCTTTCAATACATATAATGTGTTTTCTAGAAATCCCAGTGCCTCATATCAAGTCTTGTGTGAGTTTGGAGATTTGGTTGGTTACTTTTCTGTTTATCAGTATTTTGGGGCTGACTTAGTTGATGTAATATGTTGCAGATATTCAAGGAATGTTTTATTGAATATTTTTATGTTTGGTCATTATGTTTTGGGTCCAAGCTAAGTTGTGGATGATTGTTGTGGATGTGCATTGGATAAATCTTAAGATTTGAGCTGACAAGTTGCTAATATTTTCAAGTTTTATTTGAGCTGACATGTTGTGATTAACTTGCTAGTTGCAGATATATATGTATGATCTCTTATATCTTTTTAGTGTGTGTGTGTGGTGTGTCAACGTGTATTGCAATTATCAGAAGAGTGTTAAAGAAATTTTATGAACAGTTTCACTTGCACATAAATATTTTGTAAAGCGTGTCAGAGGAGAGTAGAGAGAAAGTTCAGTGTCAGTTAGAAGGATAGAAGATTGTCAACCGAGCTTAACTGAAACTGTAATCAAGAATTTGTAGATGCTATTTCTTTAGTTCATTCTCTTGGATCTAATCCAAATCTCTGTAAGGCTGTGTGCCTTCCCATTTTGAGCAGTGAGCTCTAGGTAGTGTTCCTGAATGCAAGTGCATTCCCATATTGTAAACTTCTTTTTGAGTATACTCAAATTATATTATGAATTGGCCATCCATCATGGTTTTTCCCCTAACTAGGTTTCCGTGTAAAAATATTTGTATTATGGTGTTGTGGTTGTTTTCTTTTTGTTTATGCATATTTCTCTTGGCTGAATATTTTAAGTGGATTAATAATCAAAATAATAAAGTAGATTTTTGTAGAACACTGGTTCACCTCCCCTCTTAGTGTTGATTGTTTCCAACAAAATTTTCTTAAAAACTCTTTCAATACCTCATTTATAAGTTGCATAAATGTGCTTGGTGCATTGGTTAGCCCAAAAGGCATGACTAACCACTTGTACAAGCCCTTCTTTGTTTTGAAGGTTGTCTTCCATTCATCTCCTTCTCTAATTTGGATTTGGTGATATCCACTCTTTAGATCTATCTTCGTGAAGTACTCCAATCCACTCAAACAATCTATAATGTCATCCATTCTTGGCAAGGGGAATCTATACTTGATGGTGATCTTGTTGATGGCTCTAGAATCTATACACATCCGCTATTCCCCATCCTTATTTGGTGCTAGTACTACAAGTACTGGACATGGACTCAAATTCTCTTGAATCAATCCTTTCTACAAAAAATCTTGCACTTTTATGTTCAAATCTTCGCTCTTTGTTGGATTCATATGCTTAGATGCCTTATTTGGAAAACTGGCTCTAGGAATCAGGTCCATCTGATGACTAATATTTCTTACGAGAGGAAAAACTTTAGGTACATTATCAGAAATAATAGCTTGAAACTCATTTAAAAAATCTGAAACCTCTGTAGGTACCTCAGTAGTATCTTCTTTATCAACTCTAGCGATTAATGCAGAACACATATGCTCATGCTTTATACCTTCTAGGAACTTTCTTCCATCAACCAAAAAAATTCTTGCATTACTGCATACCTTTTCCTCTTCCTCTTTGAAGGGCTTCAAATTATGACAGAATCCATCCTTTGTCAAAGAATAGGTGTTAGTATGTCTATCATGTGATACTCGTCGATCAAATTTCCATGGTATTCCTAACAACATATGACAAATGTCCATAGGAATAATATCACACAATATCTCATCATGGTAATTTCCAATCTTGAACTTTACCAGACATTGTTCATTTACCAAAGCTTTATGGTCCTTCTACAACCAAGCAATCCGATATGGATTTGGATGCCTTCTTCTCTCCAACTGCAACTTACTAACCATCTCTTCTGAAATAAGGTTATCAGTAATACCTCCATCAATAATAACATTACAAACTTTACCTTCACACTTACATCTGGTGCAAAATAAATTCTTCCTTGGAGTTGGTTCCTTCTCCTCATTCAACAAGGCTCTTCTAGTAACAAGAACCTCTCCTCTTTCTGCTTCCTCAGAATGTGAAGAATTATCATCTTCATCTACATGTGCAACTCATGCATTACCCTTAGGTCTTCTATTTTTCCTTCCTTTATGTTGAGGACACTCATAGGATTTATTTCCTTCTCCACACTAGAAACAGGTTCCACGGAAGCCTCCTCTTCTTGGTCCTCGTTGAAATCTTCATCTTCCTCTTTGGTCTCCATTGTTTTGATCATGAGGATGGTAGTTGTTATCTCCTTTCTAGTTCTAGATACTATTGGCACCTTCACCCTTATTTTGATCTTCATTTCAACCTCCATGACCATCGACCAGTCTTCCCTCCATGGCCTTCACCTCGTTGTTTGTTCTCAAATCTCTTGTTCAGACGTTCTTCAACCTTTAGAGAAAACTGATAAGCATCCTCAATGGTGGTCATTCTCACCAGTGCCAATTCTTTATGTATGCTTCGCTTCAACCCATTAATATAATGAGAAACTTTCTCCTTATTCACCTTAGAACGTCTTATCCAAATCACAACCTTGTGAAATTTCTCTATGTATTCTTTCACCATCCTTGTCCTTTGCGTCAATTTCTACATCTTCTTAAGCAACTCCAATTCATAATCAACAAGAATTCCTCCATGTCATTGATACAATCAATCATGTCTTTAGGATTCAAATTTCCACTAAAAGTTGAAACCTCCATTTTAGGTCTCTTCCCAATGCTTGAGATCGCTCACCACAATATTCTTTCTCCATGATGCATTAGATCCTTCTCTTCCTCTTCCTCTTCCATTTCCTCTTTTGTTTCATCTTCACTGTCATCTCTATCTCATTGCACATATCTTCTTCTAACCTCTTGGTGCAAGGTTTCTAATTGCCTTCTAAGAGCTCTAATTTCATCCCTAGGTGGATCTCTTTCTCCACCACCTCAGCCTCTACCTCTACCATATTGGGAAAGTCTTGGAGGCATCTTGAACTCAACCCACACTCATAGGTCCTGCAAAAATTGCCTCATGTTAGACATTATGTTACAGGCTTTGGAACTCCTGCTCTGATACCACTTGATGAGGGCCACACCGCCCAAAACCCACATAAATCACAACAACAGATACCAACACAGAAGTTGCGAGACAGAAAAAAAGACTCACTTTCAATTATTTTCAGAAAATGAAATTACAGATTCAAAGCTTATATGCTACAACTGCATGGGCTTGATTCATTACAACAAAATCAACTCTGAAAAAAAATCTATTGTTGGGAGCCACAATATGCTCTAATGGAGCCACCTTCTGCAACCCCCACTTAACCGTTTTTATTTTCCTCAATAATTGCCCTAGAATATTCTAGAAAGTTCAAATTTCCCTTTTTGTTTTTGTGCCAAAAGTCCCGCCGATTAGTTTCTGGCTTGGAAGAAATTTTTATGAAATTCATTTTTTAGAGGACCAACTTCATGGGGCCATAAATTTTGATCTAGGTGTCTAATTTGCTATTATTTCATATCGTTGGAAATCTCCCGATGAACTCTACAACATGTAAGTCCACCATAGGTTGGTTCAACCACTTTTTGAGTTGTTTTGGGGCCTCTAAAGTTTTATATTTGAATTTGAAGCTGCATTGGAGAAATTTCCTAGGATGGAAAATTTAATTTCTCCCTAACCATGTAGGGTATTGAGGTGATTATTTCACGGCAGGAAATTTTTTTTAGCTCTGCTCCTTGGGGTAAATTTTGACGTCCATATGAGCCCATTTTGGCCAACTTACTAAAAATAGTAAGTGCCCATTTTTTTCTATTTTTGGCGCTTGACAATCTTATACCCATTAAGTGCCATCATGGGACTCAAAAAAATTAAAGAAAATAAAGAAAACAATTTTTTTGGGGTGATGCAAGATTTCCCTACACTACTGGATGCTCCTACATCAGATTTTCTTTAATATATATCAAAAATCTAAACTTACAAAACTTTTTTCTCTAAACTCTAAGTCTTTATCCATGACACCGACCTTGAGTTTGTCCTCCAAAATCTTTATGCCTATATTCAATGATGTTGAAAAAATATTTCATTATACTCCATGACCATCCTATTCATATGAAATATGTGTGTGAAAAATTCAACTATGTGGTCATCCACAATGTCAACAAATGAGTTTCCATAAAAATTTGAAGCATATGTATAAGAAACTATTAGGTGTGGGTAATAATAATCCCCGTAAAGAATAATTAATTATTTTTTTGTATGTCACTATCAATAGTATTACAATATAAATTTGTAAGAGAGGGGGACCGACCACGTCACGACCCCAACTCACAGAGAGCCAAGAGTGGAAGGATACCCTAGCTTACCTCACTCGAAAGGGATATTTCGAATGAGGGATGAGAATGGTGAGGACTATAAGGCCCTACCACCACTCTTTAGACCTAAAATCCAAATTGGGGCTAGGAAAGCTAGTTTTTGGGTTCAACACTGTACCTCAGGTAGCTCTCTACCCAAGGACATAAGTGCAGTTCTGGGACAACAGCGCAACACACTAGTGTCTCTTAGGTGTGCTAGCATCTGTATGACTAAAGAACCAAAAACATAGTATGAATCACCAGAAAACAAGTTGATGACCTAGCTAGTCACTTATGAAGGAACAAAACATAAATATGAAGTAGGAAAGATACAAACAAATGTGATAAAGTAAATATATGAAGGCTAAGATGAAAAAGATAATCTCACAAAGATGCTTGTTCACCAGATATCTCCAAATGCACATCCACCTACACACAAGAAAGAGGGAAAATTGTTGTGGGATGTATAGGGGTTTGCCTTAGTCAGATCCCCATTTTGGTGTTTCCACCTCCACAGACAACCAAGATAGCAACAATAGAGAAATGCATGATAAAGAAGTAGAGAAAGAAAGTGCAGAAGTAACACTGCAAAATAGTATAAAGCTACTCAACCAAATCGTAAAGGAGAGGAGTGAAAATGTTACCACTTCCACTAAGAAATCAATAGCTAATGGAGGAGAAAAGAGGATTTGAACAATCACCATAGCCTCAACTGTGATGAAGGGAGGTCTCACAAAGCCTCAAGCCCCTCCTGCAATGGCTTGTTCCACACTTGCTTTATGGAGTTGATGGAGTGTTGTTTCTGTTACTATGAAGTGCCAAAGTGCTACTTGAAGTGATGAAGTTGAAGTGCTTGAGAATGCAAAAGAGAGTGTGTAGAAGATGCAAAAAAGGATTGTGAAGAAGATTGCTAGAGGATGGAATGGAATGAGAATAGATGAATTTGAAGGAAGAAGTAGAGAATTTTTCATTTTTGGGGTCAGTTGGTCGAAGAGAGATGCTACAAACCGACCCCAATGGGAAGTGTAATGCCTCTGCTAGCTTCAAACGCAGGAATCTGTTAGGGATGTAAGCGCACCACGTGGACATTTGCACACGATGTGGGCATCCTCGACAAATTTTTCTCCACTGATGCAAAGGACAGACACCAAGTGGAAGGTAGTTAGCAGGCTGATGTGGAATTTTTCCTTCAGATTTGGTTTTCTTAGGTGAGGAAGTATAAAAGGGGTGTAGACACATAAAATCGACCTAGGCCTACAAGTTTTATTCTCTTCGTATTTCTTCCTAACATAATTAATTTATTTAATTATGTCTTATAGTCCAAATTATTATTTTTTTTTTTATCGATAAGCAAGATGATTGTATTGATATTCAAAAAAGGAAATACATCGTTTAGACCCAAACTGGACATTATGCCTTCAACAGATACAAACCAAACTTTGGATGCCATCCATAATTTGTAAATTGTGTGGATGCAACCACCATTGACCAACATTTTTACCAAAAAACTTTACCCACTCGACACTTACAGTACCATATACATAGAATATCGTTCATACCACCAAACCCCCAAAACTTGAAAACCCACAGACCAACAAAAACCCCAACTAGGTCCCTATCACCAAACATTTTGTTGAGCAAAAACTTAGAATTCCCTCTTCCAGGCCAAGTCTTCTACAGGAACCAGACAAAATTTATTTTTCAAAAACTCTAATCCTACTATGACAAAACATCTGTACTTAATGAGAGGCAAAACGTTAACATCCAGTATGAAAGGAAAATAGCTTACCAAGGCATCTAGGTAATCTAGGAGATGCAGGTCCCGAGGGCATGGAATACCTTTACCAAGATGAGCCACAACCAAGGCTCTATCCAAGCCAACCAACATGTCTTTGCGAAAGAGACCTCACATGATCACCTGTGCATCCATTTTTTAAACCCCAACATCGAGCAATCCAACCAACATCCAAGAAGAAATATCTAAATCCAAATTATACCCTTCAGCATCCTCCATGGATGCTTTCCCAGCCAAACATTTGATAGTTGCAAAAGTCAGGTAATCTGGGTGGCGGATAATGTGGTGCAGTTGAAGAGAGGAAATTAGACCTTCAAAGGAAATTTTCCTTTTGAACTTTTCAGCTACACTGGCATCACCATCCCTCCCGTTTCTAGTTCCTTCACAGAAACCAAAAGAATAAACCTGCTCATCGCACACACAGGGAAAAAAAACAAAACCACTGAATTCTATGAGAATGAAGCAATGCCACCCATCAAAATTAAAGGCCTAGGAAAATGTGCTTGGCCACCATCCTTTGCAACCCGCCGATTGTCCTTGAAAGGACATAGAAATTCATGAGGTGTCGGCGGAGAATGATGGATTTAACTCCACCTAGAGAGTTCTTAGGATGTGTAGCTAGCTCATCCCCCTTCCAACTCACTCAATGATCCAACGCATGCCACCGACCACACCACATCAACAAACATAGGATGGGGTGGCACCCTCCCTACTGCCCATGGTCCAAATTCAACTATTAATTAAATAATTCTTAATTATTTAATTAATTCATGTCTTTTATTCCTCCTAACTATTTAAATAAATAAATTGTATGTATTTATTTAAATGTCACTAATTTTCTAATGTCTTTCTATGATAAATTTATTTAATTATCTTATGTCCATTATTTCCTCTTGATTATTTAAAAAAATTAATTTTATTTATTTATTTAAATACGTCATCAATATCCTATGTCCTCTTATAATTAAAAAAATTCTTTAATTTATTTAATTATGATCCACCTTGGCCTTTTCCTAACTTTAAATAAAATTATTTATTTAAAATTGTCTCACTTTCTAATTTTCTTTCCCCAAGTAAATAATTCAAATTAATTATTTACTGTCACATGGCCCCACCTTTTGAATTAAATTAATTTTCAATTCAAAATGACAACTTTCCTCTTAAATCAAATAATTTTAAATTATTATTTGATTTTCTAGCTCTTTCTTTTTCCGTTCCATTCTTATCTCTTTGTCACATGCAATCTTCTCCTTTGATTTGATTTTCTAAAATCAGATATTGACCATCCATTTCAAATTTCACCCTAATGTTGCCCTAACCCTAATTTTGGGTTGTCACATTTAATTTTAACCTTTTATCTTAGGGCATTTGTCAACATTTAATCTTGGCCATTCATCCAAAATTGAATTTTCTATAAAATGGGAATTTTGGTCTCATTGTGGTGAGTTTGGTCATCCATCCTTTAAGTGTCTTGAAAACTTTGGTTCTACTTCAAGTGGGGGTGAGAAAATAGGTGAAAAGAGAGTCCAAATTGTACAAGAAGATGAAGGAGAAAGTGTCAATTCTTCAAGTCATTTTGTTGAACTAGAAGTCGGTGAAGCTTTGATGCTGAGAAGACAACTTTTGAAGGCCTCCAAGGAGAAGGAACCAATGCAAAGGAGAAATCTATTCAAGACCACATGCAAGAGTAGAGGTAAAGTATGCAAGGTAGTGATATATTCAGGCTCCACTGATAAAATAGTATCAAGAGAAATGGTAGATAAATTAAATTTGATGAAAGTCCCTCATAAAACACCCTATAAGGTGTCATGGTTAAATGATGATCAATCACTTCTAGTCAATGAGAAGACTTTAGTTGAGTTTTAGATTGGAGGGTATAGAGATAGGGTACTTTGTGATTTTCTACCAATGGAATGTTGCCATTTGTTGCTTGGTAGACCATGGAAATTTAACAAACATGCACTCTATGATGGAAGGGCTAATACTTTAGTTGAGTTTCAGATTGGAGGGTATAGAGATAGGGTACTTTGTGATTTTCTACCAATGGAATGTTGCCATTTGTTGCTTGGTAGACCATGGAAATTTAACAAACATGCACTCTATGATTGAACATGATGGGAACACATTTACTTTGCTTCCATTGCAAGAAGAAGTTAGGAGTAGACAAAGGAAACAAAACTAATCATGATGGGTTATAAAGAGCTTGTGAAGTTGAGAATGGAAGGGAGATGAAGGTTATAGCCACCCAAAGGATGGAAGAAGCCATGATAATGAGCTTGTAGAATGATGCCATGTTGAAGAGAAAGGATGGTGAGTTGTTGATGAAATCTGATCATGGAAAGGTCAAAGGTGAATTTGTGTTGAATGCTCAAGATGGGTTTATGAAGCATGATAGGATTATGGTGGGGATAGTACCTTGTCCATTGAATGTAAAAGGGGGTAGAGGATAGTTCAATTGTGTTGTTTTAGGGGCTAATGGACCTAATGGCATAGGGGTTAAAAGGACAAAGAACTTGATGACTGAGGTAAAAGGTAAAGGTATTGGGAGTAGGGATGCTTGGAAAGGGCAAGTGAATGAGCCCAAGTATACAATAAGAATGATGGGAAGTACAGTTAGAGGGAGAGTGGTCAAAGGTTAGTTTGGAAAGACCAAGGTGGATGTAACATCAACTGATGACAAGGGAAAGATGGAGAGACAGTCAACAGGGTAGGTTGCAAAGAAGAAGAAAATACTAGGAAGCAAGGAGTCCATCAATGTAGTGAACAAAGAAAGGTTGCAGTACCTAATCCCATAGAGGATATTTCCATAACAAGGAGTATTTGGAAGACAAAGAGATGTTGTGAAAGAGCAAGGATCAAGAAAGTATAGTCCTAATGGGACATGAGGTTCTCTTTTAGGTGGGTTGTATGGTGTAGGAGCACCAATTCATTTTGGGTAAGTGGGTTAAGTGATAAGTTATTAGGTTTTTTGGGTCATTTCAATGTAATAATGCCATGATAAGGCCATTCATAGGGTTTTGTGGTTATGAGTCATTTTGGGCAACAAAGGTAAAAGTTGCAAATCATGTCAAAAAGTTGTCAAGGAGGGTAAAATGGAATTTTCCTTGTTTGGAGTAATTTTATTAGGTTGAATAAGGTCTAATTATACCATTTATAATGTTTTATTATGGTTAGAAGTAGTTAGGGGTCAGTTGTGCTAAAATTGCAAAAATTGCAAAACAATGTTGAAAAGTTGTCAATGAAAACTGTAAAAGATGTAAAGAGGGAACCCAATGGTAATTTGGGTTTGAAAAGAAGTTGTAATTATTGAATTTGGTTGGAGAACATTTAAAAATGCTTGTGAAATTGAAGGTATGGGTTGGAGAAGTTGATCATTTGGGAAAAACAATAAAATTCATTGTTTTCCTTGCAAAATACTGTGTTTTTTAGAAATTCTAATGTTTCCTTGAACTGTACGGTTCCATATAGGTTTATCTTGCTCTCTTATGTATTGAATCTGGTGTACAGAAGTCTTAAATCTATTTTATATTTGGTTTGGAGTTTTTTCATTAGATTTTTTGCAATCTAGAGGCAAATTACTGTGAATCGGCCTATATACCTTGTTTAAGGGTTTTGAGTGTGTTAAAATGTCTTTTTAAGCCTTTCCACCCACTTTTTTCTTTTGTAACTCGGTGGAAAGGAATAATAAAGGGTAGATAACATGTGTGAAATATTTCATGAGCAATCTAGGTGAATAGAGGGTTTTTAGACGATGCCCTAGGTTTGAAAATGGAGGATTTTGAATGGATTTGTGAGGTTTGAGTGGTGAAATGTGAGTAATTTGTGGGGGAAACTATATTTTAAGGTATTTTGAGTTTATGTAGACCTTTTTAAGGTTTATTGATGTTTTGGTTGGTTGTGGGAAAATCTGGAAATTGGTTTTTCAATAAAACCTTATGAAATTTGTGAAAAAAGAGGGTTTTGGGGTTTGTGGTGTTAGAGGGTTTATCACACCCTAACCGTAGTGGATTTTGTGGTTTTTTAGTCTATTTTATGCTTCCCAATGGTTATTTTCATGTGGAGGAAAGAATAAAGAGGGGTTTCTTTCAAAAATAGGCCTATTTGGCCATGTTGGATAATATAGTTGCATGAAATAGAAGGTGTCGATTTGAAATAAGCCATTGTGGATTTGATATATGTTGGATAGGGGGTTAATGGGTTTGTGAAAATACCAAATTTTAGTTGGTTTGTTGAGAAGATTTAGAGTTGGGGTTAAGAAACCCTAGTTGCACACCTACAAGGACATAGTCAAGGGATAGTGAAGATCCATTGAGATAGAGTTTTGGGGATTGGAAAAGTGTTCAAGTGAGTTTTATTTGAGTTTTTTTTGGTTAAGACCTCCCTAGTTGACATCAAATTTGTTGTTGTAGATATACTTCATTTTACAATGAAGGGTTTGTTAGATTTTGCAAATGTTGCTAAACGAAAAATACTTCCATAAGAGAGAATGATGGCGATAATGCTTGCTATCAATATGCAAGATTGATTCACGATTGAATTGATACAAATGTACAAGATGAGGCTTGCTTATAAAAGGCAAGCATGCAACAACCAAATCTTATCTTGAGCAAAAAGATAGCTCGATAAGATAAGGATAAGATCCTATAACTTAGGAATTAAAGATTGCCTAAGTAAACTTATGAAGATGTAATTAAATAGTTAATTACACCAACACCCCCCCATAAGTGCAACTTAGGGAGAAGATTATAATGCAAACTACTATGGGTCCCGGCAACTAGGCCATGTTAGGTACCCATTTACAATGCAAATGAAATGCAATCTCTCATAAAGCAAAGAAAAGGGGAAAACCTGGGAAGAAAACCCCTCTCCAAAAAGAGAAAATAAAAAAGCATGATGATGTATGGAGGACTCAATGATACCCCCAAGGACTACATCCATCATGAATATACAAAAATTACCCCCCCATGATGTATGATCTCCTGCAAGTATGGTTAATGTTTGAAGACAAAACAAAATCCAATGCCTACAAACAATGTTTCTCCCCTTAGGAAGAAGATACACCAAGTACAACTGCAAGAATGATTCCCATTCTGGATAGGAAGTAGGAAGAGGAATCCATATGTATGAAGATGTTGTCTCTGAAATCTGCTCATGTGTTGCCAAGTTCTTGGATGATGAAGATGATGCCACAATCCAATCAGGTACATGCCCAATCACAACAAACTGTGACAAACTAGGAACCAATGGAAACTGATCTTGAACAAACTCCATAGACAAACATGAAGTTATAATAGTAGACCCATTACTATCATCAAATAAGAGAGATAAACCCTCAAATTGGTCCTCCAAATCTGAAATGTGAGACTCCACAAACAAAGAAGCAATGTCTGTCAAATAGGAATCCCAATCAGGAAGACTATCAGATACCTGTTGCAATGAATCAATGGTAGTACTCAATGACTCATCAACAAAAGATGAAGAATCTGGAACCTCTGAAACATCTGCAATCTTGTCCAAAGGATCACAAGCATGGGTTATCAACTCTGAAGAATGAACAAGCACATGTGAGTTGGAAAGAGGAGCTTCAAGAGATGGAGAAGAATCACGGTCTCCATATACCTCTTTAATGTGAGTCCAAAGAGCATGAGGACATTCGAAGTGAATAAGTGTCTCCAAAATGTCATCATTTACATTTTCAAAAATAACTCTAAAGACTCTAGCCCTAAAGCCTTTCCAAATGCAATACTCAACACCTGTGCTAGGAAAAGGAACTGTATTAAACAAATAGGGCAATAGATTTCTCTCACCAAGATGAGTGAGAATTAAATTACTCCATTGCCTATAGTTCCCATTCTCCAAAGTAATTAAGTCACCCATTTACAAACATATGAGCTCCGAAAGCCAAAAAAGGAGATCTGTCTTCAACCTAGAAAATATGGCACAAAACTGCAAAAACCCTGCAAAATATCTGCACCACTGAAAAGATGACTCTTCCAGTTTTCCGACGATATCTCATTTCAGGAAAATGGCCTCCGTATGCAAAAATTATGATAAAATGAAAAAAAGACCTATAAATAGGCACTTGGGGACAAAATCAGGGCAGTGCAACACTAAATAGGATCAATTTTCAGACTCATAGGAGCTGAGATCCGGTCCGCCATATGACCGTGCTGGCAATAATTACAAATTTAAAATACCCACCGATGACTAACCGCAGGGTTTACAAAGGCAAAATAAATAAACCATACATCATCAATAAATTTCCCTCACAATAAATAAATAAACCTCGTCGGCCTTACAAGGTTTATTAACAAAGATTATATAATATAAAAACCTTGCAATAAAATCTCTTCGTACTGGTCAGTGACGACAAAGATATACCGCCGATGTGACAAGTCGTCGGTGATTCCTGCCCGCCAATAGAGCTCCGACCATAAGCCTGCGATGTGATCTGACCACCGGAGACCGGAATATTCCAATGCAGGGACGGACGCGATTTGACCGGTGAGGGCAATATGCAATGTACCCGCCGACGGATAACAATAGTACCCGGGCTGACAAATCCGATAGAAAATGATGGGACAGTGTGCAGACCCGAGTGTGAAGACCGGTGATTTGACCGATGCCAAAGAAGAAACTGGCGACGAGATGTATAGTGAGGTGACCGATGCCGACGGAGGAGTACAGTCCGATCGATGGAGGTAAGGTACGCCAACCAACCAAGTATGATCTATCGCAGAGAAATGAATGCAGCTGTAGAGACCAATGCAATTAGATCGACCGGGATTTAGGCTGACGGGACCAGATCTGCGGATAAATGTGACTCCCGATGAAACTACCAAGCACGACAATGGCATAAATGTTGATGTGGATTTGATACCAACACGGGTACACAAAACAAATGCCGAGACTATAGCCCAAAAGAAATATTTTGCCCCAAAATATTGATAGTAAATACGCAGAAAATATTTAACAAAATATTTTTTTGCGAAAAATAGAAAATCGTACTGCTTGGGATGCTGTTCCAACAAAAAAAATTTGCTTCAAAAACAACTTTATCCAATATAGGCGAATTTACAGTCAAAATTCGTCTGCGGAACCTTCTGATCTCAACCGTGAGGTTCTTGAAACCCCAATCTACACCCAACAAAATCTTCAAGCCAAAATGAAACCCTCAGATCTGCGAAGGAGCCCGCAACCCTGGAAGCTCTGATACCATGTTAGATTTCCAGAAATTTGTTGCTAGACGAAAATACTTCCACAAGAGAGAGAATGATGGCAAGAATACTTGCTATCAATATGCAAGATTGATTCACGATTGAATTGATACAAATGTACAAGATGAGGCTTGCTTATAAAAGGCAAGCATGCAACAACAAAATCTTATCTTGAGCAAAAAGATAGCTCGATAAGATAAAGATGAGATCCTATAACTTAGGAATTAAAGATTGCCTAAGTAAACTTATGAAGATGTAATTAAATAGTTAATTACACCAACACCAGTAGTTCCAGCTCATTCAATCTTGATACTCGGTATTCCTCATCTCTAATGAGGTTTTACAATGATATTCTAAGAGATGGAATCTCAATCTTAATGGGCATGATGGCTTATGATCCGTAGACCAGGGAGAATGAGGTGGCATTGGTGCGTGTACAGATGCTAGTTCGGTAGGCCTAGAGGGTGAGATTTAACTGTAGATGTCAGTCACGACCTGTGTCATTGATTATTTTCTTGAGTATTTTTAAGATGGTTTTGTTGGTAGCTTCTGCTTGGCCATTGCATTGGGGATAGTACAGGTTGGAGAAGTGATGTTGGATTTTAAAATTTTCACATAACTCACGGACATCTTGGTTTTTGAATGGTGTTCCATTATCTAAGATAATGACTTGTGGAACACTGTATCGACATATAAGGTAATTCAGGATGAAATTGGATATCTGCTTCCCAGTTATGTATGTCATGGGTATGGACTCTACCCATTTTTTGAAATACTTGGTGGCAGTAATAATGAATTTGTGGTTGTTGGATGAAGTTGGGACTATTTTTCCAATGAGATTGAGCCCCCGCTATGAGAAAGGCCATGGTGTAACAATTGGATGGAGCTCTTGAGCTGCAGCATGGATGAGGTCCCCATGCTGCTAACATTGTAGAAACTTTTTGAAATATTCATGTGCCTCTCTTTCCATAGTTGGCCAATAATACCTAGTCCTCGACAACTTCTTGGCCAAGGTCATACCACTCAAATGAGAGCCGCAAATGCCACTATGCACCTCAGTCAGAGTGGTCAAAGCCTCCTCAAGATTAAGACACCTTAGTAGGGTTCCTTATATGCTTCTACGGTACAAAGTTTCCCCTAAGATGACAAAGTGAGATGCTTTCTTGACAAAGGTTCTCCTAAGACTTGAAGGAAAATCAGCAGGAATGACTCCTATCCTAAGGTAAGTGTAGATGTCATGATACCAATGATCATTGGGGCCAACAATTTCACACATGAATTATGAATTCGGTACCTTGAATGTTGGTACAAGAAGATGTTCTACCAAGAATTCATACTTTGGGATGTTGCCAGGGATATCCAAGAGGGATCTGATAATTTCCATGGCGTCCATTGCTTTGTTGTTGGTTCTTGGAATCTTGTCAAATGTAATATTGATGGACTCTTTTAGGATCTCTACCAACTTCTTGTAAGGAGTTAGCTTGTCATATTTTGTTTGGTATTCATCATTGACTTGATTTATGATGAGTTGTGAGTCTTCATAAACTTTGAGAGTCATTATACACCACTACACTACTATTCTGATGCCTATGGTTAAGGCCTCGTATTCCACTATGTTGTTGGTGCAGGGAAAAGCTAGTTTGTCAGATCTTGGTATGCAATCCCCTTGTGGGGTGATGAAGAAAAATATAGCTCCAGACTTGAGCTGCATGTAAGAACCATCAAAATAAAGTTTCTAGTGATCAGCTATGTCGATGTTAAAGATGGATTCATCTAGAAAGTCTAATATGAGTGGATTTTCTGCATATATGGGTGCATCTGCAAACTGATCTACAATGACTTAGCCTTTAATTTCTTTCCGCTCCACATATTCAATTTCATATTCTAATAGTATCGTAAACCACTTAGCCATCCTTCCAGTAAGCATTGCCTTTGAGAGAAGATATTTTAGGGGGTCGATTTTGGCAATGAGTTTGATTTTGTGGGCCAACATGTAGTGTCTGAATCTTTGGGAAATGAACACCATATCTAGGAATGCTTTCTCAATGAATGTGTAGTTTAACTCATGGCCAACCATCGTGCAACTAATGTAATATATAGCTCTTTCTGCTCCATTCTCATCATGTTGTGCTAAGAGAGCACCAAGGGCTGTCGTTGTTGCCGAAATGTAAAAAATCAATGGCTTCTTTGGAATTAGTGACATCAACACTAGAGGTGTTAATAGATATTCTTTTATTTGATTAAAGGCCTTATCAAAATTGTCATCCCATTTGTATGTTACTCCCTTGTGGAGCAAGTGGGAATATGGGACCTACTTATCTACTAACTGTGCTATGAATCTGTGAATAGATTGAAGTCTACCTTGGAGACCTCTCAACTATTTCAATGTTCTAGGATCTTCCATCTCGAGAATGGATTTTACCTTCGCACGATCTATTTCGATGCCTCTCATCAACACTATGTATCCTAGTAGCTTTCCTGATTGTACGCCAAAGATGCACTTCTTCATATTCAAGCAGACTTTATACTCTTCAAGCCTGTCAAAAATGGAACCTAAGACTAATATATGATCCTTCCTTTTTCTGGATTTGGCTAGAATTTCATCAACATAATCCTCCATAGTTTTATGGATCATGTCATGGAATATTAGTTTCATTTCCCTTTGGTAGGTGGCTCCATCATTTTTCAAGCCAAATGGCATCACATTCAAATAGTACGTTCCCCATGGACAAGTGAAAGCAATCTTGTGTTGATCCTCCTTAGCAATTCTTTTCTTATTGTATCCTAAGAAACCATCCATTAAGGAGAGCATCTCATGCCTTGAGATCATGTCCACAATCATGTCTATATTTGGTAGTGGGAAGTCATCTTTTGGACATGCTTTGTTCAAATCCCTGAAGTCTGTGCATATTCTAATGCCCCCAGTGGGTTTTGAAATAGGTATTAGATTAGATACCCATTTTGGGTAGGTGATTGTTCGTATGAATCCTGCATCTAGTAATTTCTTTAGTTCCATTTTAACTAGTAGAGAAATTTGCGGATGCATCTTTCTTAGTTTTTGTTTTACTGGTTTAGCTTTAGGATATACTGCTAGGTGATGAACCACTACCTCTGGATCAAGTCCCAGCATATCAGCGTATGTCCATGCAAAGTTTTTCTTTCTTTCTTTCAAGAAGGTAGCCAAGAGTTCTTGTTCCTTTGATAACAATGATTCGACATAGAATGTGATGTGTGGAATTTCTTGTGTCCCCAAGTTCATAGGGTTACATTTCTCTACTAGAATTACTGGTTTCACTTGATGTAAAGCTGCAAGAGGAAGATTGAATCCCCCATCTTTAGGTGCCTCAGAGAGGTTTTCACCTTCAGATGCATCCTTTATTTTTACGTTTTTAGGGTCAGAGAGTGCCACAAGGTGGTTTTCACTCAAGGACTTAAAGATTATTCTCAGTTTCTCATTTTTGCGACTAAGGGATTCAATTGTTTCCCTGTAACACGCCTATGTGTCTAGCTCTATGATGAATCATTCCTTGTGATCACCATATGGAATGCTATCCTTGAGTCCCATGAATTATGAGAATGCCTCATTGTTTTTGAATGTGTCAAGAATCAGTGGTCGTCGTTGGTCATAATAGATCAATTGGGGATAAACTAACCTAATTTCATTGACTTGGTTTTTGAATTCATAAGATAGGGTGTTGATCATGAAAATGTTTGTATCTTTGAACAACATGGGTAGACCTATCTTAGGGGATTCGTTGGTTAGATCTATGTGCATTCCTAAGTACATTGACAATTGAGGAGTAGCTATTTGTTTTTGAGGAGGCATTTGATTTCATCTAACTGGTGTGCCTCGACCAAGTACGGTTATCCTAGGAGTGGTATGTCCAGGGCCAAGATTTCTCATTCATGTCTCAGGAATGATGGGTATTAGAAGCCCATTATCATTTTTTCATAGTCTCTGATTTCTATCATATCCCATTGCAAGCATCATTTGCAAACCCTTGTTGTTTTCATCCATAGGTAAATCAGCTACCGATCTATCATCTTGATATAGTAGAGGAGATAGGTCCTCCTCTATTACTTCTTGGCTAAGATCTCCCCCACTTTTGAAGATGGAATATCATTCAGTGGGAGTTTGGGATGTGGAAGCTTCATTTGGTTGTGGTCATCCCCATGATCTAGGAGATTGTGGTGACTCTCCTACTACAAAAGCACTTTTAGGCATTGAATAATTTCCACAACCATTGTCCTAGATGATGAACTTGATAACAAAGATGGTGGGGATGGTGGGAGTGGTAGGTGTCTTTGTCGTAGAAGTGGATGCAAGAGTAGCTGGGTCAATGTAGGGTGTTGATGGGCCTTCATCGTTTTTAGGCACTTGAGAGATTTTGTAGTATTTTGCCTCTAGGTTCTTATAGTAAGAGAATGGTTCAGGATCTCCATGGACGATAACTTCTTGACCTTCATGGGTGAACTTGACACATTGATGGAAGCTTGAAGCTACTGCTTGCATTGCGTGGATCCATGGATGTCCTAGGAGAATGTTATAAGGAAAGTCGAGGTCTAGGACTTGACAGGTAGTTTTCATGATAGCTAGCCCTACTTGCACAGGGAGTTGAATTGTGCCTTGGGACACTCTTTCTTGATCATCACAAGATATGATTGTAATACCTTTTCCTTTATCAATGGAATCCTCTGAGATTTTTAAGTTCTTCATGAGCTTGAGAGAGAAAATGTTCAAACCTACACCCCCATCCACCGAGACTCACTTGACTTTATTTTTATTAATGTAGACCTCTAGGTGAAGCACAAGATTGTGAGATGCTTGTGTGGGGAAATATTGATTAGAGAATGTAAGGAGGTTTGGAGTAATGATATTTTTTACCATAGCTTGGAATTGCTCCGCATCAAGATCTACGGGGATGATGGATGACACTAGGCTTCCTCAAGGATTTTCTTGTGGGCAAATGAAAATTTTAGCAACTCCATGATGGAGATTTGTGTAGGGGTTCTTTTCAATTGATCAAGGACATTGTAACCACTAGGGTTAGACCTTGTATTGGAAGTGAAATTTATGCTTGGTTGAGATGATCCTGTGATAGTAACTTTTCCACCTCTCGTGGTGACTCCACAATCGGCTTGAGCTCCTTTGATAATGATGACTCCATAGTATTCATCTAGGGAAGCAACGACACTTTCATACACATGATTCACTTTCTTGAAAGCCCCTTTTCCTTTGTCAGGATTATTGTTTCCTTTGCTACCATGATTGGGCATCGAATTCATGTAGATTTTAAGATCTTGGCTTCTAGATGGTTTCTCAACATCTATGATTCTATCATTTATGAGGTCTTAAATCAAATTCTTGAGCCTCATACAGTTGTTGGTCGTGTGTACCTTGATTTTATGGAAATCGCAGAGGTAATTCTCATTGTACCATGGTGGTTTGACCAAGGGCTCTTGATAGTTGTCATGCATGGGAACTATGATTAGCTTTTCATCCACCAACCTCTTCATGATTGCTTCAACGAATTCCCCAAGGGTTGTGCATTTTTTTTTGGGAGAGAATTTGTTTTGTTGTGGTCCTCTTTGATTGTTGACATCATTTATGGTTTGATTGTTGGGTTTTTGGACCACAGTACTGACCTATCGATGATTTTGATTGTTTTTTTGTTGTTACTATTGAGGTGGTGGTCGGTTGTTTTGCCAGAGGGCATTGATGAAAACTTTGGCATTGATGACACCATCATTAGTTACATTTTGATTCTTCACCCACATTCGAGGTTTATCGTTATAGCTTGAGGATGCACAACTTTCTTGGTAAGATGAAGTTCCTCCCTATGGGACAAGGGATCATTCGATGTTGAGTGCCTTAGGGATTAATTGATCATATGTGGTGATGCATTGTACTTTGAAATGGAAGGCCAAGGGCCCATCGAGGTTTGCAATTATAGTTCCTACTTGTTGTTCTTTAGGCATGGCCCACTTGCTTTTATTGCCCTTGGATCACCAATGTTTCAAGAATGAAGGAAAGGATTCCCCTTTGGACTATTTCATTGCTGACAATTCTTCTAAGCTCACCTCCATGGGAGTCTTGAAAGCATAGTTTTGGATGAAGGCATCTACGATCTCTTGGAATTTCTTGATTCTTGAAAGATGGGAGAACCAATCAATAGCAGTACCAGCCAAGCTTAGAGGGAATAATCGCATCAAGTAGGGTTTGTCATAGGCTACTTCCATGCAATGTACTTGATGTGATCTTCAAGGTTACCAATCCCACGATATTTATCAAATTTTGGGATTTCAAATCCCTTGGGGAACGGTTTCATGACTATCCTATCAAACGGATAAGGGCATAGATTCTTTTGCGGTTTGGGTGTTTTTCTTGATTGGAGGTCTAGCACCCGTTGTGATAGAAATTTGATTTGTGCTGAGATGTCCTCTTGTGGATCAGGAGGTGGAATGAAGATGTTTTGAGGTGGTTCATTTGTTGGTGGAATGGGTAGTTGGATGGGTGGTTTCTGCGCATTTTTTTGTGCCAACTATGCTTGCAATAACACTTGTTGTTGGCCTTCCTGTTGTTTTGCTAATAAGGCTTGTTGTTGTGCTTGTTGTTGTTGATCCACCAACACCTGTTGTTGCTCTGATAATGCCTACTGTGCCACTTGTTGTTGCTCTTGGTATTTTTCTAGAACTTTTTGATATGCTAAGTATTGAGCGGCTTGTTGTTGTGTGAAATATTGTTCTTGTGCTTGTGCTTGGGCAGCTTGTGTAGTTTGGACAGCTTGTGCAGCTTGGGCAGCTTGTGCAGCTTGTTGTTGCAACAAAGCTTGGGCTTGAACCACTTGTTGTGCTTATTGTTGTTATAATAACATTTGAGCTTGCATTTGTTGTGCGACTTGAGAAGCGTGCGTAGTTTGAGGTGCTTGTTGAGTTTCTTAATATTTTTGAAGCACTTGTTGATAGGCTTGGTGTGCTTTTAGTGTGGTGTTGTATTGAGTTATTGCACTTGGTTTTGGTGGTGGTGGTGGTGGAATTGTAATCATGTTAGATATAGTGATGGGTGGTTGAGATACACTATGAGCGATTGTGGTAGTGAGGGGTTGAGATATAATGGATGTGATAGGGGTAGTTGGAGTGAATGTAGTGACAGGAATGGTTGAGATGAGTGAAGTGATTGAAATGGTTGAGGTGAGAGAAGTAATCAAAATGGTTGAGATGAGTGAAGTGATAGGTCCTTGGGAGACCGTATTTTTATTTGTTGGGATGAAGGTTATCGTTTGATTAGATACCCTATGTTGGTTCGATGTTGATGGTATGTTCAAAGGATTTGATGGACAAACTTGGTTGGATGGATTGGTTTGGATGGAGCGATTGATGTTGGGCAAAGGTGGAAGCCTAGTGTTAGATAAAGGGGGAAGCCCTAAACCAAGAGATGATGTTGATAGGGGTAATGATGATGAAATGGGAGGTGTAAATGGTTGAAAAGGTGGAAAGTTTTCTAAAGCAAATGAGGATACTGCTCCAAAAGGTCTCTCTATTATGAATGAGCCTACTTGTATTAGAGGGCGAGACACTTGCGTGTCAAGGGAATATGATGAGATTGCTTAGAAAGATGTATCAAAGGTATCAATGAAACCTAATGAGTTATAGAGTGGGTTTTGATGTGTATTGAAGAAAGCACTTCCCTTGCTAACAATGGGCTTTATGGTGGAAATGGAAGAGGTGGATTGCGGAATGTTTTGAATGACGCTTTGTGTTAATTGGCTATTTATACAAGAATTTCATCCCCAATAGTATTTATGTCAAGGTCCTTCTCAATATGTTGTGATGGATTCATTTTGATCATGGCTCGAACAAGTCTTTGATTCTTGGGATCTTTAAGCATCCCAGCAATTTCATCTTGGTTCATTTCTATTTCAGTGATGTCTACCACTAATGCCTCCTCTTGTGGATTATTTGTGATGAGAGAGAGGTCAAGAAGTGTATTGCTTGGTCCACTTTGATAGGTTTCGGGAGCATTTTGACTAAGGTTACTTGTGGTAGATTTTTCTTGATTGTTTTCCATCTTCTTCTCGATTTGTGATCTTGTTTGAACCATAAAATATAGCTCAAAAGAGAGAACTAGGATAATAAAAGATCAAAGGTGTGGGAATTAAAAATGTGTGATAAGTGAATGATGATGGATGATTGAATTCATTCAAAAATCTTGATGGGATGCTAGACACTTTCGGATTTTTGGCTTGATTTGATTTGATTATTTTGGTTTGATGTTTGGATTGACTTTGATTCCTATTTTGGTGTTGGATTATCAAATTTTGATGTTGGATAATGTGCAAAATAGACCCCAAGATGTTGGATAATGATCTATGGGATAACTATGCTCAAAAGTGATAATTTAATTAGAGGTGAGAAGAAGGATGCATCTACTCACAACTAACTAAACAAAGTGATAATTTGACCAAAGGTGGGAGAAGAATGCATCTACCCACAACTAGCCAAACAAGATGATAATCCAATTAAATGTGGGAAGAAGGAGGCATCTACCCATAATTAACCAAACAAAAGGATAATCCAACTAAGCATGTGTAAAATGATTCATCTACCCATACTAATTTGAACAGGCTTGTTTTGATGTTTGATTTTCAAAGTCTCATGGATGTTGTGCAAAGTTTGGATGTTGATTTGTTTTTCCAAAGAATCCTAGCATAATGATGGTATCAATATTTTCTAGAATTGTCTGTGAGATGACATGTTTGCTTTTCCGGATGATGGACGATTGTTTTGGGTCTTTGATCTTGAATAGACCTAGTTGGACTCTTGTTTACAAGACCAAGGTGATGAAGAACATGCTTTTCCCTAGACAAGATGTTTAAATTGTTGAAACAAACTTGGATTGTGAGTATAGTAAAATGAATATAGATTTGGATTATCTCTTGAAGCACGTCTGTAAAAGTTGAACAACAATATTTTTCTAAATTCATAAATCTCCTTAAGATTCTTTTGGTGTTATTTTAGACTACGCTTTTTGATCTTGGGTTTATGAATTTTGATCTTACGAGAAATCATTGTGAAAGCATGTGTGGGGTTCAATTGTTTTATCTTTGCTTTAATGACTTCTTTTTACGGAAAGCACACTCTTGATTATGTGTCAAACTAAATTTCCAATGTTACAATTTATTTTCATTCCACGAAGTGCTATGTGGAAGTTCCAAGAAATTTAGGCAAAGGTTTCCCTATGTTGACTTTAGTGAGAGAAAATGAAGATGTAAATCGAAGTGTTTAGAAAACTCTAAGGACATGATCCCAAGGGAAAGCAATAACACTTGGATTTCGTCAAAATATATTTTCTTCTCCTAAAGGGTTTGAAGTTTTGATGACCATGTTTGAATGTTTGTTTCCAAATGTTTTCGAACAAGAAAAATGTTTTGTAACCAAGAGCAAGTACAATCCTATGAATGTGAAAGATTGTATTTGTTGAATCCCCACTTGGACAAGTCTAGCTATGCTTATTTTTAGCAAATGGTTAGATGGTTGACCCCACTGGCTCCCCTCCATAGCACTCACTTATATGGGGTAGCTAAGCATCAAAACCCATGAAACTCCCATGTCATGCTTTCCATTTCTACTAATAACTGTAAAAGTGTGGGGTGGCTTCAGAATGACCATTCTTGCACCAACAAATAGATAAAGTTTTTGGCCTTTCTAGAACAAGGGTTTTAATTTGGAATTTCCATTTGTAGGAGTGGACCCATATGGCAAGAGTCCCTTTTGATCCATCTCATTGAAGCCAACCATGTGATACATGCGTTTACTCCAGTACCCACATTTATATCCCAATTGGAAATACTCTCAAGTTCAGAGTATTATCGGTTGAGTCGTTCCCTTGGGTGAGTACTTTTTTTCCAAGGCAGACCCTCTAAGATAAAAAATAATGAGTAAACATATTCATAGATCAATCAAAATTTATTTAGAAACAAAGGGAGAACACATGCAATAGGTTTACTCACACTCGCAAAGTTTATTGTTCAATTTTAGTTCCCAAAATAAAGTGTGGAGGAAATTACATTATCCCAACCTAAGACCACCAAAAATCTTTTTGATTCTCAAGATCGTTGTGAGGCGTGAGAGAGGTGCATATGTCTTTTCAATGGTGTTAGTTTGAGTAAGAAATTACAAAAACAAAGTAGCACATGTTCATTTTAAGTCCACAAAGCAATGTTTTTGATTCGTTTTAAAGCACCCAAATGAGATATGAAAGTTGTCTTGTTCAATTCTTAACCTCAAACGAAATCTAGTCAATTTGCCTAAAGCTCATTTTAACCCCTTTGCAATGAAAATTGAAATATTTTGTAATGTTCGTTTTAAAGCCTAAAAACAAGCGAGTTAGTCTAAAATAGAAAATTAAATCATAAGACGAAAGCTCCAAAAATTAAAAAATGCTTTGCAAATATTAAGTTTCAATGCCCAATTCCTTAACTTCAATCTTTTTTTTGTTTTTCGCTTGATTCCAATGCTTGATTTCGACGTCAACCTTCACCTTTTTCTTGTAAACATTACAAAATAAAATCTTAAAAAATAAATTTATTTTAAAAAACCACTTGGAATATTTAACAAAATAAAACACAATTTCCCAAAATAAAGGATAAAATTTGGGTTCTACAATGTTAGCTCAATCAAGTAAGAAAGAAATGAAAAAATTGACATTTAATGCTTGAGATAGTCAAGATATATCTACACAAGATATTGAGTTGTCAAAGAAATATTTAATAATTTAAAAACAATTAATACTTTTATTGATGTTCAGCCCTCCAAAAAAGGTTACATTTGAGCAACCACTAAAGATTTTTCATTCTTTTAGAAAGATTTGATTGACAAGCTACCACACCACAAAGATATCAATTGTTGTTTATTGTATTGATCCACCATAAAAGCTTAATACCCACCATCTAGTTGATATATAACTTTTCATAAATAAAGCAAAATCTTTCATGCACCACACGAAATAATGAAAAGACTTAAATATTTTACTATTGTCAATTGTAATAGCAAACATACACATATCCTTTTGAAGTTCGTTCACATAAATACCTAAGGTGTACAAATTTGGGGTTCACTTGAATGAAAAAGCAAAGACTATAGGGCATCTTCATTTATGACCTTGAACAACAAACAAGTAAATGGTAGAGGGAACCTATTCACTTATTGTTGAGCATAAAGACTTGATTTTGGATATCCGTGTGGGGACGAGCGCCACAGCCTCTCACGTGGTCCACCCCCCACAAAATCTAAAAATAGTAAATATTAGCTTTTCAGCAACCAACCATAGATAAATTCTACACACAAATATTCCCTTTTTCAAACACCCCCATAGGGAAGGATTCTCATGACTCAGGAAAGTCAGAAATTTTTCAAAGATGCCCTCAAAAATCTCTTTCAAGAATCTGGAAAAAAATCAGATTACATAAAGCAGCACTCAATAAACAAGAACACATTGATTCCTCTAATACACAAAGCTTTGGATGAGTGTAAGAGGAGTAAACCCAAGAGAGGAAATGCAAATACTTTTCCAGCAAACCCATGGTTCGATGAAGAGTGCAAGTTAATAAAAAGGAAGCTCCGTGAGGAGGGAATGACAATAGAAAACAAGAAAGAGTATGAAAGGGTGATACGAAGTAAAAAAGAAAAATATGTAAGTACAAGAAGATTGGAGCTGATTACCCTTGGAAAGAACAATCCCAAGAAATTTTGGAAGGAGCTACAGCAGAAAAGAAAACAAATAGAAAATAATATTACAAGCTCACAATGGCTAGACTATGCAAAACTTCTCTATGAGCGTGAGCAGGAGAAACATAGACCTCCAATAATCAACGCAGACATTGAATTGTTCACCGTTGAAGATGTTAGTCAAGGCATAAGAAGGTTGGCAGGTGGGAAAGCACAAGATATTGATGGGCTGCAAGCAGAGCATCTAAAGTGGGGTATCAAGGTCCTTGCACCCTGTATCAGGGGCATTTTCAACAGGGTTATTCAAGAAGGCTTTCCGGAAGGATGGACCACTAGTGTTGTTATTCCCTTGCACAAAAGTGGTGACATAAATAACCCATCAAACTACCGCACTATTATGATTAATCCTCTTCTTGGAAAACTTTTTGGAAGCATGATTGAGCGTAGGATTAGCAGTTGGGCTGAACAAGAGGGAAAAAGAGCTGAGGGACAAGCTGGTTTTAGGCCCAAACATTCCACTATTGACCATGGGGTTACCCTTAGATTCTTGATTGAGAAAATTTGGGATGTTCAAGGCGATGAAGCTTATTGCTGCTTTGTTGACTTTAAAAAAGCCTTTGACACGGTGCCGCGGGGTAAGTTATGGAAGAGAATGGAGGATTTGGGAGTTCCGCATGAGCTTAGGGCGGCTGTTCATAGGCTATACGAGCAGGTCAGAGCTAAAATCAGAACCAATGATGGTATGTCAGAATCCTTTGGCAGCGATGTTGGTGTCAAGCAAGGCTGCCCGCTTTCCCCAACGTTATTTGGGCTTTACATTGATAAGTTGGAAGAATGGTTAGGCAAGGTTGGTGGGAATGGCATTCATTTGGCCAATTTTGTAATAAAATTGCTCTTATACGCTGATGATCTCATTTTAATTGCTAAAACTGCGCTTGATTTGAGAAAACATTTGAAGGCTCTTGAAACGTTTTGTCAAGAGGTCGGGATGCAAGTGAACACTAGCAAAACCAAAATAATGATCTTCTCGCTGCGGAGGAAAAAACAGCAAATTGAATTTCTCTTTGAAAGTAGACCGTTGGAAATAGTGGAAGAGTACAAGTACCTTGGGCTTGATTTTCACAACAAACTTAGTTGGGAAACATGTAGAGCAAAAAGAATTCAGGGAGGTTGGAAAGCGCTATACTCTCTCCAAAATAGATGTAGAAATGCTGAATTATGGGATTGGAAAACTAAAAGAACGCTTTTTGGGCTTCTTGTCACTCCGGTGATTCTATATGGGTGTGAAATTTGGGGCAGCAATATGTCAGACCAGAAATGGAGACAAGTGGAAAGAATACAAAAACATCTAATTATAAGCAGCCTCAAGCTTAAGACTACAGTGCCCTATGAGATTTTATTGGCTGAGACCGGTACTTTTCCCTTGGAGGCCTCGGCGATGATTCGGTTATTAAGCTACCTAAAGAAGGTCCAGAATATGGAGAGTCATCGGTGGCCTAAGTTAATCATGAAAGAAGAGCTAACTAGAAGAAAGAACACCTGGATGAAACAAAATATCAAATGGATGAAAAAATGGGATGTTGAGATGCATGAATGCCCAAACACAAATGAAGAAATAAAAAAATATGTGAGAGAAAAATTTAAATATGCTATATGGATGAAAAAAGCAGGACGCAAAAAGGATTACTATATCAAAGAATTCAATCCCACGAGGGATCACGAAGAAAAGGCCTATATAGGCGCGAATATCAAATGGAAAGCAAAAATGTTGATTGCCCAATTGCGTACTAGTTCGCATCATCTTAGGTGCGAAACGGGCAGGTGGGTGGTTCCTAAAGAGGAGTGGGAAAATAGAAAATGTCATTTTTGTAACATGGGTATGGTGGAGACGGAATGGCATTTCACCATGGAGTGTTCAACGTATAGAGACATCCGGGCTAGTTATGGGGTCACCGTGCAGGTCGATAATTTAAATACTCTGTTTGAAGAATCAAGGTTAGACAAAGTTGCAAACTTCATCATCAAAATTCACTGCAGGAGGGCTGATCTTGAACGGAGTTTACAATCTGCTTAGGGCCTTTTATGGGTGGCTCTTGTGCTGGTCTTGGGTCCCTTAGGCTTCTTTGGCCTCGTGGACGTCATTAAAATTTTTCATTTCATTTCATTTCAAACGTTGGTATTTAATGGTAGAAAGAAACATCGATAACTACGACCATACCATACTGAGTGACGTGATTGAAAGTAAACATGTATTAACTATGAATTGGACATATAAGCTGGAAAATGGTGGGTGATTTGTAGCCTTGAAAACATATTAAGTACACACTGGCATTATCTCCTAATGTTTGATTCCAAGTGGCTATAAACATTCTATTAAAATTTGCACTTTACTTACCTACTTTCATGCATAGAGGCTGAAATGGTCTATTCTTTCTTACTACACGCCTCCAGGTCAGTAATGGAAAAAATGAATCACAAGTGAGACAATTGGACAACCCAGATTCTTGACACAACTCTTGACACATACATTACCATTACGCATATGGTTGTACATATTTTTAATGTTTAGTTCAAGGTGGGATGCAAAGCAAGATCACAAAAAAAGTTTGGTGTGTCATATTTAATTGTATAACTGTTGTATCTTCCACCATAGCATTTTGCATTCCTGATGTTATTGATGTTTATAGCATATTCCTGTAGATGCAGTCTACAATATGAAGCCTTCTTCAAAGTATGCAAGAGGGCAATCATGAACATAATAAAATACCTATTATTTTAATACAATGTTGACTCATAAATGAAACTTTAGAGTATTAATTTAAACCGCTCATTGAAAAGACCAAACTTTTTGACAAGCATCCAAATCTGAGTATTTAATGATTTCAAATGATAAGTTGCAGCTAAAAGAACATATTGATAATACCATTCTTCATTGAATACACCTATAATTTCTAATGTCTGAATATACATAAAATAGATAAGCTTTTAGAAATTTTGTAACAAATGCGACCAAAAAGTGTAAAGCTAAATTTCACAACGTAAATGCAAATCTTGCACTAATGTAAATGCAGAATCTGAAGATAAATGGTTTGATGCCCTCCTTCTAGTGTCATATGTGAACAACCTACAAATCTGCACAAAGCTTAAACTCCATAACATGGGTTAGTTCATGCAATCTTACTAAGTGCTCCTATGAAATAATGCATACTATCTTTCAAACACGATAACAAAACAAACTAATTATAAGAATGAAAGAAACATAATGCACACCTATTCCATAGTGGATTGGTGTCTTGTGAAAAGTGGCCCTTTCCCAACCCTTAACAAGCCAAAAATGAAAAATGCAATGAAGTGGGAAAAATTAGTTCTCAATCTAGGAGAGTAACTTTGTATGAAGATTGTGGGTGCCAAAATGACGAATGAGACCTCCAATTTATAGAAGATTTTGATGAGATAAGAAGTCAAATGGATGAATGTGGGACAAAGATTTAGCCAATGGGTAAGTACCACTTGTTAAAATGTGAGTGGATGGAGGATGTGCAAATTTTAGTCAATGTGCCAATAAATGAGATTAGTTGGCCTTTTCAAATTCAAATTTGGCTTGTTGGAGGGAGAAAAAGGGACTTAAATGCCAAGTGGGGGATATGTAAAAGGGGAGTTAATGCTATGTTGGAAGGGACAAGTCAACTTGTTTTGAAATTCAAACTTGAGGGAATATTCTCCAAAAGGCCTTGTTGAGGGAAAATGAGGATTTAATAAATCAATTAAAATCCTTTATTTGTGCAAGTGGGAAAATATAGAGAAAGTGACATGCATTAGATTAGATTTAAATTTGATTTAGTTAATTTAAATGAGGATTAGGTGATTTGACCTTTTTGCTTTAGATTTATGGATTAAATTAAATCAAAAGGAAATGAAAAGTGATTTCAGATTTAATTAAATAAAGGTTTGATTTATTTAATCGAAGAGGGATAATGATAGGCTTAAATTAAATAAAGTTTATTTATTCAATTTATATAGATGACTTTAGAGATAAATCAAATAGACTTGATTTATTTGATGAATGGTTTTAATGAACTTGATTTATTTAATAAGTGGATGAATATGAATTTAATTAAGTGCATGACGCTAATTTTGCATGTCTACATGTTTTAAACACATACTAGCAAAAACAAAGAACAGGTGCCTTCATTCATTCCAAGACTCCTCCCTCGAAACTAAGATTACTTATTTTATAGATAGGTCAAATGACTCTGCTAAGACTGAACTCCTGTGGCTTGAAATTGGTGACGAAGAGGGCATCGTAAAACCTATCTATCACATAAATCAAATAGACTTGATTTATTTGATGAATGGTTTTAATGAACTTGATTTATTTGATGAATGATTTTAATGAACTTGATTTATTTGATGAATGGTTTTAATGAACTTGATTTATTTGATGAATATGAATTTAATTAAGTGCATGACGCTAATTTTACATGTCTACATGTTTTAAACACATACTAGCAAAAACAAAGAACAGGGGCCTTCATTCATTCCAGGACTCCTCCCTCGAAACTGAGATTACTTATTTTATAGATAGGTCAAATGACTGCTAAGACTGAACTCCTGTGGCTTGAAATTGGTGACGAAGAGGGCATCGTAAAATGCATTCCTTCGTGGATTCCTCTACAAAAACTGCGCTATTTATCTGTTTTGAACGTCGAAGAATTGTGGAGCACTTTTCAACAACAGATGCAGATTAATACTCAGGTATTTAGCTATTCTTTGTTGGAAATTAAGTATCCCGTCACGGCAGAGCATACATTTCAAAATACCAGTTCGGTGAAGACTTTTTTCTACTGAAAACTAATTTATTTTCTTAAAATAACAATGAATGCCAGGCCAGTTTTGAGTTGAGAATACTGGTGATTTCAGATTCTCCCTCCTTGCAAAATCTTCCAGAATTAATAGGAAAATTCAATCATTTGGTGGAATTATATCTAGAAAACTCCCTGGAGAAGACTGATATAACATCACTCGTATAATCACTTCAACAACTTAGTAATCTTAGATTATTGAGTGTGCTTGGGCGCGACATCTCTTTAAGTGGGAATTTGAATCTCAGCAAAGGTAGAGATCCAACTAATTTTGAGGCTTCTACAAGCACTCGCATGAATAGCCTTGAAACCATAGACTTTACTGATATTGATAATATGTCTAAGTTGCTAATTAGTGCAGAGATGTGCCCCAGACTTCGAACATTGAAATTTCTTTTCATGGAAAATTTAAAAGAAATGGGCTTAAAGCAGCTAGATAGACTAAATACTCTGAGTGTGTGGGGATGCCCCAAATTGGAAACAATATCAGAGTTATCTACTCTAGCAGGTCTTCAGTGTCTTTCACTGCGGAGATGTCCCAAATTGGAAACAATATCAGGGTTATCATCTGTCGCAGGACTTCAAGTCAGCTGTAAATGGACGAAATCATCGCAAAGCTTCGAACGTCTATGCAGTCTGGAGCGTATCGAGATTATTGAATGTGGTCAGCTGCAGAGCATAAATGGTCTGGAAGAGTTGCAAGGATTGAAAAGTCTGGTAATTCAAGTGCCTGATTATGGAGATCCAAGTGCATGGAATTGCATTCGTGGGCTAAAGGTACTACTTACTTTCCCTCAATGGAAACAATTGATTTTGTGCGGGAAGCAACTTAATTCATTGTGAAAAGTGAATTCAGTTATTTTTTCGGAGAGGACCATTTTAAAGTATTTTAAAAGTTTTTTTTGCTTTTCGTTTCTAATATTTCTATTAATTATTTAATGTTCAATCAATTTATACTGACATTTTGAATGTTTCAGAGGCTTCCGTCAGAGTATGCCTTTTTAATAGGGAGGGTCGTAGCTAAAGTGATCTGCAATTTGCATGTAAACTTGTTTTCTGAAGTGATTGACACCCAAGCAGTCACTAAGGTAAAGAGAGGAGAGTATGAACTGGAGATGACGAATTCATCAAGTGCAATTACTATATATGTTTTGCTTGTAACATCTTCCAAATATACTTATCTCGTCCCTGAACACAAGGATAGGCATCCCATAAATGAAGGTGACCGGATAGTTACAGGCTTACTTTCCCCGAATAACAATCTTAGTCTAATCAACAGCAGAATAAAGAAGAGGTTTAAGGCCACGGTGAATGAAGGGGAAGAAGGAAATGTTTTAACTGTATTGCAAAGAATTGTTGACAGATTAAACGGAGAAAGCATGGTGCCAAATTTGGCAACATATGACGTAGTAAAGCGAAAGCGAAAGTATTGAGGAGTGTGATTAACTCTGGTTGTTTGCCATGGCTGTCTACTCTTGAAAAGCTCTGCGATCTTTTTTTTATCAAATTCTTTGATATCTTAGATTTGATGTATGGAACACATTTTTTGTGTTTTTATTCAGTTTTGTATTAAACTAGTAATCCAAAATTAATTATCAATTTCATCTATTAAATTTTCTTAAAGTTTAGTTTATTCTAAATTTATATTATTTAAATGCATAAATACTATAAATTTAGATTGATTAATTAAATAGAGTTAGGTGTTGAAATATAAATCAACTAATTCATGTTATTTTAGGAATGTGGATAGAAAAATAAGGGTGTTTGGATCTACAATTATTAAATGTCCAAAGATTGATCAAGATGCTAAATCTAATATATCTTAGGATTTGAAATAAATGATCTCTCAAATAGTAATTTGCCTAATAATTAGATTTTTTTTTTTTCACTATGCAAAATCAAGTTTAAGGATTAGGATCAAGTTTCTAATCATATATTTTTCCTACACCTATGGATTTGATCTAGTAATTGGCATAATTCTACTCTTTAATTTGTGAGATGCATCTTAGCTTCTTTTCTCATTTTTATGTCAAAAGACTTGCAATATTTGCAAGCAATTTAATTTGTTTGATGTTATATCACACCCTAAAAAACAAAGAAAAATAATTAAAATAAGCATTCTTTTGGAGCACAAATGCTCCTAGGAATGATCATAAAGATTTAGATTCTTTTTGATGAAAAAGTTTGCATGTGAACATGTGAAGGCTATGCAATTTTAATGATCAAAATGAATGCATTGAACAAATTTAAATATAAGAACATTGCAATAAGTCCCATAAAAGTGTACTTAGTTGACCCTTATAGGGATATATTTAGTGAGAGTTAGTTGAAATTTGTATTTTGGAATTTAAAATTTAGGGAGTCAAGTCTAGGATTACCAAATCAACCTCACAATTGTGGACTTGACACATGACATAAAATGGGTCAAATTACTTTGAGTAATGTATAAATATAAGTTTGTATGTAGATAGATAAAATTATATAAGGGATTGAGAGAATATATGGATTTTTCACCATACAACTTAGAGAGATAAGTACATAGGAACATGTGTGTAATTGGTAAATGGATAGCATGGAATAAGGGACCCACTTTTGTACAAACTTTTGCCATTTGACAATATAGATAAGGTAGGTAGATAAGTGCATAGGAACATATGTAACAAGTAGATTGATATTGCATGAAATGGACTTCAATTTGCTTAAATTTATTGCATTTTCTAATCTATTAACTTATCAAGCTGCTTTACCCAAAATGGGTATAAAATTAAATGGGAAATGACATGGATATTCAATTTTTACAATAATTTTTTCCTCCACTTTTAGGGGTATGTGAATCCTATAATGAATATTCCTATAATTTAGTATGTAGCACATACAATCATCCATGTAAAATAATATTTAGACAACAAATATATTCATAGTGTGTATATCAAGTAATGGACACTAGAAGGTTTCATCATGTAATTTTACCTTTAGTCATGTGCTATAAATGTAGAACTTGCAACACAAAAGAAAATATTTTATGTGTAACATTTGTGACACAAGCATGAATTTAAGAGAAAATGCAATTTCAAAAATAATTATCAAAAATAATAAAAGGAGAGAAAGGTGGTTTAGGTCTCACTTGGGAGTCCATAAGTGATATGACACATTTAGTGCATGTCCTTCCACTTATAGGTAATAAGTGTTTATAGACACTTATAACTATTTAGAAAACTCAATTTGGGAGTGTTAGTGATAGAATATTCCCATAGAATCAATTTTATCTATAAGGTACAAGTGATTGAAGAAGAGGTAAAACAATACATGAAATCATACAATTTTAAGTATAAAAATATGTAATCATGTAGAATACTAAATATGAGTGAATACATCATATGATAAGAATAATTCATATATATTACCATCTATTGGTAATTTTACACTTCATCCACTATAGAAAGTGGTAATTATTGATCTTTGACTATTGAATTAGCTGATGTTTAAGAGTATCCATCACCTTCTAACCACCATAGGTCAACCATAGAGTTTTTCCAAGCCTACAAGATAATTTGCAAAAAAAATACATAAACATCAAATTTAATTGTGGATCTAACTCTATTGAACAAAACATATTAATTTAATTAGACCAACCATTCCCCAAAAATTCTCCCATTATTTATAAAAATACAAAAATAATTTATTTAATTTTCATAAAATCCTTCTCATCATTAGTTTAATAAAAAAATTGTTTTTTAGAGAACTAGTTAATCATTTGCACATTCTTCCACCACTTTGTTTAAAATAAACAAAATTTAATCTCGCTTAAGGCTGAAAAAGGACCCTTTTTCATCTTCACACTCTATTTCTTCTCAATATTCATCCTAATCATGTTAACCAATTACATAATGCCACTTGTTAACTTTTAATTCTCCTTTGCATATGGATAAACCACATCACTCCAATGCAAAAAATTAATCTTATCTAAAATCTATAAATCTACTCGTCCACAAGCCATTTTTTAAGATGAAGAATTTGATGCAAGACAATGTTATGATCCTAGATGAACAACAACCAACTTTCATCTTCAACAATCAAGCAATCATCTTAGACACAACACTTTGTCAGCAAGTTTTGTTTGATAAGAAGATTGTTCCTTTTATCATTTCTTTTAACTTCTTTACTCTTTTGGAGTTGTAACAACGAATAAAATAGGAATCTTGTTTTGTGTACTATTTCCTTTTTTTTCTTGTGTATTTTGATATACACATCAATAAAATTTATGTTATTATTTCATTGAAATTCTATTGTTTTTGATAAAGGAAAAAATAGGTTTTACAGGGACCCTTAACCGCAAAGTTTACAATAGCAAAGAGAAAGGAACAATAAAGTCCACTAGAAAAAATAGGCTGCAAAGAAAGTAAAAGCTAGAGAGAAACCATAGCCACCGAAAAAGGCCAGACAAGACCCTCAAAAAAGCCAACAAAATACCAAACCAAAGCCCAGCATCTGCTAATCCAAGGCTTTCAAAATCTTCTCTGCTTCAGCCTCCAGCTCCTGCATATCTTGTACCCCCTTTTTGAATGTTTGAATCATCTTTGGGGCTGGGGGCACTTTCCTTTTCAAGTTGTCTCTAGTTCTCTTCGATATCCCAACTTCTTCTTCCTGGTCTTTCTCTTCCTCAGATCCACAATCAACGAACCTTTCTGAGATTTGTCCAATTTTTTTGTCATGGCGTTGATTATGATAGAATTGTGTTTTGCAATTCTATGGTTTTGTTTAGTAGTTTTCTTCATTGTATCTTTCACTTTTCAAACTCAGAATCAAACCTCCTGTCCTTTTCCCCACTATCCCCACCCTCCTTCCTAGTTGAAGTCTGTATTTGCTCTTCATCCCTCTTACTTAGCACAGTAACCCTAGCTTCCAAATCATCCAATTTACTTTGAAGAGCTCAATTTTTAAATTTCAGATCATTGATTTCATGGAAAACCCATTTAGACATTCTAAAATGATCTATGGCATTACTCCTAGCAATCCCCAAAAAATCAGCCAAAGGTTCCCTATTAGAGTTGAGAAAGTTTTTTAACTGGAGACAAAGAGTTGACAACTTTAGCTTTGGGGTTTGAAAAATCGGGCACATAGGCAGAACAAGCTTTAACAGACTAGGGCTTATGAACTTGGGTGATCAAATCAGGTTGGATAAGAGGAGGGTTCGGAACCAAATTATCATGGCCAAAATTTTCTTTTTCTCCCGAGCAGCTGGGTTTAGTGTCATCTTCCTCCAAGGCGGAGGAGGCAACAGGATTAGAGAGGGTCGACATTCTTTGAAAGTGTTCATAAATTAACCTTATCAAGCCCGTGTGTAAAATCAAATACCTTTTGGGGTTTTTCCTATGATCCTCCAAACTATTCCTTAATGAACAGAACAAATAGTAAGGAAGAGACACTTTGACCTTATGGCGGAAGTGATTTAGCAAGACAAAGTGGTACCCGTAGACCCTTGTGAAGCATCCATCCAGTGTAATGTACTCCATTATGACACACTGAACTTTTCTCCAAAGGGCTTTAATGGTGTCCACCTCATCTTCTCTTTTTCTGTCTTCGAGAATCTAACCATAGCTTCATCGGAAAACTTTCTATCCCGGAAGAATTTATTTTTCTATTGTTATTGATGTATTTTTTTAATTTTTTTTTGCATGATTAAATAGTCCTTCATTATATTCTCAGTTAAATAGACTAATTCCAACAAACTAAAAACACTTCCAATATAAAAAAATATCATTAATATTAATCACAAATTTAAAAGTGGTTACTACCAAACATTGCAACATAGACTAAACAACAAATTATTAATATAACTAGTGGGAAGCCAAACTTATTAGAAAGTTATTAAAAAATAAAGGTGAGATAAAATTAAAAGAGAAAGAAAACATATCTATTATGAATTACAATGCCAATAATTTGAAGACGAGGAATAAAGTTAAAACATCAAAATTGGCACCATCATCTTAATCCTTTAACAACTGGTGATTGAGGCTCTCCTAATTATATAAATAGCTCCCAATGCAGGTTGTTTAGATGATTTGACCAACCGGCCATTTCATTTTTTGTTTCTCCTTGTTTTCTTTAGATATTTTACTATTATGTGATTTTGTTCTTCGTAGTTCAACATTTCCAACTCATTCCTCCTCGGCTCTATCCCCTTTGGAGTTTTATTCGACGTAGAAAATAAGCATAAAAACAAACATGATGGGAAACTAAGTGGAAATTTTGTTTGATGTACTCCTTTTTAATTTATCCGGCATGTTGTTGTACTCATATAAGTAGAGTCGCGAGGAATAATTTGCCAATGAAAATGATGGCCTACTCTTATTCTGTCTTACGGGTGCTTTCGAAAGGAATTTTCATGGAAGATAAACTGTTGTTTGAGTAAAAACAATTGTGGATATTTCTGATGTGTTACGTCACCACCAATAATCCTCTTCGTAGAACACATCGTTTGTCTCTTTTTATCGGTCGGATAAGAAAAAAAATTAACATTTTAAAATCTTTCATCGCTTACGGGTATGTGTAGGATCATGATGGGCCAAAAAGTGGTGATATGTAAGTGATATGATGGCCCATGTGGCTGACAACCTTTTTTTTACCAAAAATTGATGAACGAAAAGAGTTTTTAAAGGATATTCTCAACTTTCCACCAATATAAATTATACTTTATTTTGAATTTAATAAATAATTATTATTCATTTTCTATTTGAATTACGACTAAAGTCTTGATTGATAGGTTGATTGAAAAACATCTATAGCTTTCAAATGGTATCACATTTTCTGATTCCGAAACATTTACCACATTATATGCTTCACATACTATAGTATTAAAAAAAATTGAATTTCATGAAGTTTTGACCAAGTTAAGGTGGTCAGACATACGAGTTTTTATATTTTTTACAAGTTGTAATAAGAAAATCATAATTAATTATTTACTTGGAAAAAAATTATAAAAAAATATGCATCACATCAGGACATGAGTCATCTACTTATATCTAAAATCTTATAAAAAAATATTATCATTTTTTGTGGTTAGGGTGGTCAGATAGACACATACTTCTTATTTTTTTCATGAAATTTAAGTACTACTACATTGAAATTTTAAATTTTTACCAAATAGGTTTTATTTTTTTTAAAATATACCTAGTAGTTTGGAAACTACATTCAATTTTCTATAGATTCTATTCATACATGTTTTTGAAATAATATAGATAACTTATTCAAATTTTTATGTCAAGTTTCTTAACTCTGATTTTTCTAAATTTTTTGCCACTTAAGGGCCTATTTTTTCCATGAAACATTAATGCATTTAAACTTAACAGTAACATCTTTGAATACTATTACATCTTGTATGTCAACACAGTGACGCTATTTTCAAAGGAACATGGGTGTAGAGCATTTAAGCCCTGTATGTCTAATCATCTCTATTTTTGTTGCGCTATCAAACTACATAATGTTGAACTCTAGACTAGGGTTTGGAGTGGGGCAACAAAATTTTCTATGACAATCTTGCTTGGACGAGAGGGGAACAATCTTTAAATTGAACGTATATTTGCACTTCAGGCTATATTATTGTTCAATCATAGGATTAGGATCATATTTCTCATAATCTGCTACAGACAAATGAGATTGTCATATAGCTGATTAAGAAAGCTTGAATAGAAATTTTAAATTATCTTTCATGAGTTAGTTGTAAATAAACATATAAAGTGATTAGAGAGTTCCAACTCTTCACCATAATTAGTGTTCATAAATACAACCCTATTATAAATAGATATAATTTGGATGATTGGTTTAAAAATGAATATTGTAAAAGTTAATGTTGCAACAAATTATAAAAGAAATTTAACTCACATTTTCAGACACTAAAAAGTTACATTCCTTAGAATTATCGTGTTTTATAATTATTTTAAACCCTCTTAATCTCATGTCAAAAAGTGCATACAATTTTAACAATATAATTTGTACCTATTTTAGCATCCATTCTCATAGTTGTTTTAGGGTCAATTTTTAGCTTATTTTTGAACATTTTTCCTAATCTAGATGCCAATTTTACGTTCATTCTTATGTCCATCCTAATTGTTTTATTTTTATGATAATTTTATAACTTTTCTTGTTTTTGTTTATTTTAGGACAAAACCATAGTCAAATGTCCCCATCCTTGCAATTGTTGACCCTAATTTTTATAAATAGTTGTAAGACTACTTTCAAGCATCCCCATCAAATATGTTTTCAATTTAATCTTTGCATAATTTTTTTTTGTACAACACCTCTAGAATTCAAAACCTACTAATTCTTTATTCCCTTTCCAAAAATAAGATGTGATGTTTGATAAATTTTAAAGGATTTTATCCCCCATCATTTTATGTCTCTCCAAATTCTAAAATTTTGTAGGCCCTTTCCTATAGGAGACGACAGCTCCTTCCCAGGATCCTCAATTTGTAATAGAAAATCACCCTCACACATACGAGAGAAGAAAACACATCTATTCTACCAAATATCGAGAATGATATTCAGATTGATATGCTAAATTACATATTGTACAAGCCTTTTAAAGGCACAAAAAAATAGACAGGTGAAAAACTACCTGATACAAGAAAAATCGACCGAGGTAATTAATGTAAGTTAAAATTTAACATTATACTAACACCCCACTTAAGTGCAAACTTAGGGAGATTATTATGTAAAATGAAATGAAAATGGGTCTCGACTACAAGGCCATGTTAGGTATCCATGCATAAATAATATGCAATGCAATGCAATCTCTCACAACCAAAGAAAAGGAGAAAAACCCTGTGGGAGAAAGGTCCTCTCCAAAAGAGAGAAAAAAAGATAAAAGAGTGAAGGGCTTAAAAAAGTGAAAGGAGGAGGACTTCACAAGACCCCCAAGGAAAACTCCCATCACTGATCTTAGCAAAATACAAAAGGAGAGAGATTATGTAGCCTCCCCATAGAAAAACGTAGAAATGCTGAAAATCCCCTCGTGATGAAGAAACTCTTGTGCTAATCTTGGAAGTCTGAAGAATATCCCATGTTTGCAAACAACATGTCTCCCTTTAGGGAGAAACAACCACTAATGAAAGAGAAACTCCAACTCTAAAACAAGAGAAGGGAGAGGAATAATCAACATGAAAGATGCCTCTAAAAATTGTCCCAGTACCTCCATGTAACCAAATGTCACATCATGGTCAGGTGCAACCTCAACTAAAGAAGGTGGATAAAAAAGACCATGTGGAATATCTAAAGCAACAATATCCAAACACACAAATGGTGTGACAAAAATGCAAATATTGTCATCAAAAGAAGGCATATACCCTCAAATGCATTATCCAGATAAAAAATCTGAGATTCACAAAACAACTCCATAGGACCTCTCAAGTGACTATCCCACAAAGAATGATCTAAAGGATCAAAAACATCCAAAGGATCACAAGCATGGTTTATCTTCTCTAAAGAATAACAAGGCACATTGGTATTGTAAAGAGGATTATCGAGAGTTGGCAGAGTATCATGATCTCCATATGAATCTCAAATGTAAGTCCAAAGAGCACAAGGGCAGTCAAAATGAATAAGTGATTCCAAAAGGTCATCATTTATATATATTCAAAAATAACTTTAAAGACTTTAGCCCTATATCCTTTCCAAATAATATACCCACTACGTGTGCTTGGAATAGGAATTTCATTATACAAATATTACAATAGATTTTTCTCACTAAGATGAGCGAGAATAAAATCACTCCATTGTCTAAAATTCCCTTTCTCCAAAGAAACCATTATAACTGATAATTATTCAAAATTTTCAAACATAGTTATAAAAACCTCCAAACAAGAATTATAAGATTAAAAAACTTGATTTGGTGCAAAAATTGTACCATTCAAGCAACATGATCTGTTAAATAGATGCAAGATAACTGAGAGGGTGGGTGAATCATTTGTCACAAAATTCAAACCTACAAACCTCATCACTTATCAATTCGACAACCACACTATTTTGTTATTGAGTAAGAGCATGAAACACAAATAACAGAAAGTAAATAAACACAATGAACACCATATTTTTACGTGGAAAACCCAATAAGGGAAAAAACACGTTGAGGGTTAACTCACAATATATAGAGTTTATAAAATTGAATACAAAGGCTCACTGCCAAGGGCTCACTACCCAGAAGAGGACTCACTATCCAAATAAAAAGGCTCACTACCTACAGAAAGGACTCACTATCCAAATTCAAAGGGTCACTGCCTACAGAAAGGACTCACTATCCAATAGGGAGGCTCACTACCTATAGATATAAAAGAGAACAAAAGATCCACCACAACAATTAACACACATCCACGTCCTTGAATAAGGGATTACAAAAACCTTTAGCTCACTGCCTTTAGGAATCCAGCACAATGAAGAATTTTTGTCTCAACTCACTCACACACTTTTTTTCCTAAGATTTGTGACTTACTTCGTCACTTTGCATCACACTGTCATACAACTCTTCACAATTTTACTTGCATTTATACCATCTTCAATCTTCAAACCTTTCTCCAAGGTTGGCCACAAATACCTCATTTCATAAATTCAAATTAGGTTGAAAACTCAACATTACCATGATAGAAAGGAATGAGAGTGGACTAGTAAAACATTTATCCAAGATAAAAAATAATATATCTTGAAACAACCACATGCTTAATTAAATTTTATTCTTTGAATGAAGTGTAAACACTAGGTCGTCCAAACCTAATGAAAACATAAATGAACATTGATGTAAACACTTCCCAACAAGAAGATGACATGCAAATGCTAAAACATGATTCACTATGCATGCAAATACATCTCAGTTTAATCAGATACATCCACAAGAAATGCAATATGCTTCAAACACTGAACACCTTTCACCAGTCCATCCAAACTGTTCAAACACACACTGAAACATTGAAACATGACTTTTAGACCACCAAACTTCAAACTTCTTTGTCAGAACCTAGAGAACATCATCACTAGACATATCCTAGATCTGCAAGATCTTAAACAAAATAGCAGAGGACTACGAAGTAGAAACATTTCTCCCATTCCACAGAAGACCAACTCTGCCATAACAGTTCAAACATCGATACCATCACACCAAAAGCTAAAACTTAGGATATATCACCACAAGATCACCATTGTCAAACCTTCAAATTTTCACAAGCATAGGATCAACATAGAACAAACATGGAGCACATACCGAAGCACATTCTAAACACATTCACCACTTTGACTTCTCTTCTTTATTAATTTTCTCAAAAGCACCTAGAAATTCAACAATTTAGCACATCTGCAACATTATAAAGATAGTTCCATGTACTCACAACATCTCAGTAGCATCTCAAATATACATGTACAATCTGCAACATACTCTACTATGTTGACATCAATGACAACATTAATGACAACACCACCAAACTATCTCATGCTTGCAACATGATCTTCAAGGCACAAGAATCCATATAGTTTCCAAGCATAAACCATTAGATAAATGTTTTCCACTATCATGTGAGGCTTTCTCATGGTTGATATGTGATGGAACATGATATATAAATTTAGCCAAAAAACATATAGCACCACCAGTGTGGGACTAAAGTCCCTACAAATTGCTTTGAATATATAACATGGACCCTCCTTCAAATGCTTTGAAACCCTAAAATGAAATATTTGCATAAAAATTTAGAATGTTAAGTCTTAAAACCAAAATATATGTTAGGTGATGTCTTCAAACCAAGTTTCATGCCACTGGCTTCTCCAAAATGCTTTAGCAAACCAACAGAATAGGATATAATTCATGCCTCTCCATGCAGCAAAATGATGCCCTCTCACAATGAATTCAAGCTTTAAAAAATGTGTGCCTCTAGAAAACTTCAAACAAAACTGTAGATTCAATCGTTGCTTCCAAATAGAGGAAATTATTGCCATCTTCCATAGGGGTAAATCACGAACAAAACTAGAGAGGCCACATGGGCCAGGAAAAAAATCCAATAATCATAGCTTAAACAGGCATAGGTAAATCATGCCTCTCTCAAGGAAATCATGGCCTCCATTAATGCAAATCAAGCCTCAAGTAGAATAGTCAAGAAAATCACACAACATATTTGTGGCCTGTAGACACAAAATTGTAGTCTCCAAGAAAAAGTTGTGCATCCCTTTTTGCATAAATTAGCTGAATCATGCCTCTCAATAACACTAGATCACAACCAAAAATGCAAGTTAATTCCCTATAGATATTCGCTAGCAATAATAAAATGAAGAATAATAAAAATAATGGAAATTGTGAAATTTAATAAATTCCAAATGTCAAAAAACTTTAGTAGGAAAAAATTGTTTAGATCTCCTTAGCAGAAACTCTCTAGGAAGGTGAGTAGAGGAGCTCTGATACCATGTAGGAGATGACAACTCCTTCTTAGGATCCTTAACCTGTAACAACAAATCATCATCACACATATGAGAGAAGCAAACACAAATATTCTACCAAATATTGAAAATGATATTCAGATTGAGATGCTAAATTACATATTGTACATGCCTTTTAAAGGCATGAAAAACCAAATGGGTGAAAAACTACTTGATATGGGAAAAAACCATCCAAGCAATAATCTAAGTTAAAAATTAACATTACACTAAAATTTCCAACACTTTATGATACTAAAACAACACTCTAGCTCTTTGTGCACTTTCTTTTCATATTGTGAAGCATAGATTTTGTTGAACTGCATGGTCTTTATTTTGTTGTCTTTTAGAACATTTTAAAAGTAATGGGTTTTCCCCTTTCATTTCCTTTTTTATTTTATATTTGATTATTTTATTCTACTCTTGGATTCTATATCTCCTCATTCATTTCCATTCAAACAATGATAATTGTAGTATAGGAAAAAGTATCCTTTTTTCACACTTAATTTGGGAAACAATATTAAATAAAAGGACTAAATTATGCCTTAATTTAGTGTTGTAATATGTGTTTTACATATGCACATTAAGTTTAGG